>DWPT01005718.1:0-11999 GCA_018251895.1 Agathymus mariae mariae
ATATTATACTATAACCTGTTTTTTGTTGTTATATTTGAATATATACTTTGAAGAAAACCTTTGTTATTTGATATATTATAGTAGCGAAACTAGTACAAATCAATTAATATCAAAGTATCTAAAATTTAACTAAACGTTTTTTTTTTCACTTTATAAAATTTACAATGATTCACGAACAAAATCTGGACTCATTATGTTTTTCTAAACAAATTTTAGATTAGAGTTCAAAACTAGTACAAATACTTTACGGATCAATGTCATTTTGAACACTATCTGAAAATTTGTTTTCAAATTCTATTCTGAGAAGTATACGATTAGGAACAAAGCAAGATTTAATAAACAACCAAATTTTCAAATACATTGCTTTTTTATCACCGGATCCCCATTATAGACTACTTCTTATGGCATGCTGTTATGGCCAGAGGGCTAAAATCACACAGTAACTTATTATGGTAACCTTATACAATGACCATAAACATCATATACTAACGTAATAGACGAATACTCGTCTCCGGTAGGAGTATTAGTGTTCTGTGCTCGTCTCATCAATGCGTTACCAAATATGTGCATGTAGTGAAAACGACACTTGTTGAGTGACTTTTAGTGATGTCAAATTCACGTCTATGCATTGTCGACATGATCGTCGACTATTCCATCATAGGTTTTTTGCTATATTTAATTCTCTAACTCTAGTAACTTCTCTTTAGTTCGCTTCGTCTAAACTTATTCGTATTGGACGGGATTCTTTAAATTAACCTACATTTTTTATTTGTAAACTGATTGAAATAAAAAACGTGATTAAAAGGTACTAAGGAAAACAATTATAATAATACTTATTGGTTTTAATTAATTATTTGATATAACTTATTGCCCTTAAAAATAAATTAACCCACAAATTTTGTAGGTATAGATCCTTGAATTAATGTTTTACTTAATCTTTATATTTTTTGCACGTTACCCTGTGAAGAGACATTTGCTCTTGCACTCGGTTGAAAAGATCATCTATCATTTTTCAGAAAGTTTATTTTATCTGAAGCATTGCAATGTATAACATCGTTACTTAGCAATCTTCAAATGAAATTCCCCAAGAAGTGATGTTTGTAAGATATCACAATACTCTGAAAATGTCATAAAACACAATTTATTCTTCTAAAAATATGTAATATTTGTATATAAGAAACGGAGCAAGCGAGGCGCTTTAGCACGAACAGTCGAGGTTCCTTAGGGTACGGTTCCACGGACCGTGGCAGACTGCCGACATTTAGTCATAATAGTATAATTTTTGTTATACTTTGTTGTTATAACAACTTTCTTAAGTGTATTTCGTCATGACGTCTAGATTACATTATAATAGCTGTAAGATATATTCAACAAGAGACAATTAACATCTTAGACATCACACCACTTACCATCTGGTGAGATCGTTGTCAAGCATTTATTTTATATATAAAAAATATCTAGGTCATTGTTTACGAATATTTACGTTCCTTGCAGTGATCAGTACGAAAGACTTAGTGTGAGAGAAAATAAGAAAAATTCACGGATAAGCAAATGTTGGTAACAACTACTGTACAATTGTATCAACCTGAATATTAAAATGTTTTGACGCGCCATGAAAAGAATGATTTCGGTGACAGATTAGAATGGGACAATGGCACTCGCAACACAAGATCTAGATATATATTATTGTGAAGTTGCATACATTATGATTATTTACTCCACAGCAATTGTATACTTGTACTGTTTTGTACTAGATCAGTGCCATCTGATATGGGTTTCGAAAACTTAAGCTACTCCAACCCAAAATCTATCTGGTAACATAGGGTTCTTTATTTTATATATTAATGTCTAATTCGGATCTTAAATCTATGTTTTCGACTATTCCCGCAAAATCGTAACCTTCTTTAATTTTTCGTAAGATAAACTTTTTTACGTAGAATATTCATCAGAGCCGGCAGAATATTTCTAATTCGGACGATAAGTCTTGTTTTCGATGTTCCCGTTAAATCCAATTCTTAATTTTTTCGTAAACTGGACTGTTTTTAGGCACTGCGTTTTACAACAGATCGAATTGATTTTGATTGAAAATAAACGGTATATATTTTTTTCCAATTGCAGTCACAATTATTACATACAAATATCTTTGAGCAGTGGTTTATTAGGTTTCACTCTACCTCGTTTCTTTCGTAAATCCATTCTTAAAAAACAATTGGTATTGTTAATTCAATATCTCAGAAAGGATTTAACGCATGAATTTGAAACATCACTCGCGATACTCAAATTGTCCACTAAACTCAAACTAAGAAATTAGGTACCTACCATCGGTTCCACTCAAAGTACGCACCCGTGGACTCTTCGGCGGTCAACAGCCGACTCGACATGTCGAAGGTTGAGATTCGTTCAAAATTGCCAAACTTTTTATCTTTGTTGACCTACTTACCAAAACATACAGTCACCTACAAGGGCATGGGCACTCTGATATAACATGGTTAAATACAAGCAAGTTTGCTGTTTCGAAATATCTATAAATTTTTAAAAATCTAAAAATTTTAATTAAATTAGCAGTCTTCCGTTACACGTCTGTCCGTCTGTCATGAATCGTTCCACCGTCCCACCATCAATCGCTCGATATCCTGAAATCGTTTGAATCCATAAAAAGGTCGTGTTGGAGCCGGTGAGCAGACTAAATAAAATATAACCAATACTTCCTTCGGCATCTTCCTCTATCTAAAACCTAGGAAGTTGAAACATTAAATTTAATTTTACTCTTTCTGTGTTTTGTTTCAGGAAATAACGGTTTTTGCCCCCACTTTCCATCCGTGTGTCACAATGACATTTGGAATCATAGTTCTTTAGTGATGTAAATAATTTTCGTTTGCTACTAATGCGAAAAAATACATATTTCTGCAGTTATTTTTTAACACCTTGTTAACACCTTAAAGGCCCGTGATATATTTTACATATACACATTATATGGCATAAGGCACAAAAATAACATTTTAATTATTTTTAACTGATTGATCACACAGCTCAACATTAAGTTATTAAGGTTTGGTTAAAGGATAGGTTTTGCCCTCTTGTTCTGTCAAAATAAAAAATAACAAAAACAAAATATTAGGTTTAGCAACTGCACTATTTCTTGGGAGATGGGCGCTGTTGTGTCCATGATCGTGGTACAAATACGTGTGAACCAAATAATAAGGGCACGATGGAAACTTTGAAAATAAGGCAAGATTTTATTATCTCCCACTGCAAGGTTTTACAATCGAGCGTGTTTGTACATAGGCACATACAGGGATAACAAAATAAAAAATATTCAGATTGATGAAATTCTAATTAACCACTGAATTCTCCACAAGTTAGCAGGATCTCATAAACAAAGGATTGATAAAAAAATCACAAGAGTGACAGGATATAACTCGTCAGACCGCATAACGATCAACAAGAGCGACATGTACTGAGACGAACAAGAGAGTCCATTGGGGACAGGGAGCTCCGGGGCGTCCACTCCACATATTGAAAAATCATCGTACGCCAGCATCCAATTTATCTTTTGACAAATAAATCTGTACAAAATATATTAAATATATACTCTGTAATGCTAAAAACTGTAACGCTACCTCATCAATAGTTCAATCACGATTATTAAATGATTTAAAAACACAACTCTTCACGTGCAAGAACAAACATTAACCTATCGGCGTCGCGGCTGCGAGCGCAGACGCAGCTCGCGCGGCGGAGACTATATACAAGTCAACTTTGTAAAAATCATACTCCTCAGTCTCTCACGAGATACCGCTGTTGCATCTGTCTCAAAATTCCGTTGCATTAATTTCATACAGTCTGTGGTCTCACGATCTAGTGTCGCGTATCGCGTCCTTTGCTTATAGTCCGTGCGTGGCTTCATAATATACATAAGTTTATTTGTTAACATGTTGCATGTTGGGCGGGGGGGAGAACGCGTTAGTTCCGCTCCGACTCGTCGCAGTCGCGGGAGATATGGCCGGGCTTGCCGCAGACGTAGCACGTCTTGGTGCCGTCGGGGCAGTTGCGGGAGATGTGACCGGCCTTGTTGCAGTTGTAGCAGGTCTGACTGGAGTTGTCGCGCCCGCCCTCGGGGCAGTTCCGCGCGATGTGGCCAGTCTTGTTGCAGCTGTAGCACGACGGCTCGTCGGGGCTCTGCGCGCACTCGCGCGCTATGTGCCCCGTGCCGTTACACCTGCACACACACATGATGATTCGGTCATACTTGTAACAGTATTGTATTATTATATATTTAAAACACTGGAATAATTCATAAGGCGATTTGAAACAGTACCATACATAATTTCTCAGGTACAATTTTTGAAAACGTACCCATTACTAAATAGAATTGTAGACTAACCATGAGCACAAGCCATGTGTAAGGGCACATTGGATCGACCGACCAAAACCGATCGAAAACGTCGAAGTTAAGGTCAAGGCGAGATGTCCAGGTGTGGCGTGTTTACTTTATGTTATGAGAATTAAATGTTTACATCTAATATATTCTTTTCTTTTATGGTATTAACCGACAAACGAGCAGACGAGCCACCTGATGGTAAGTCGTCATCGTTGCCCATGGACATCAGGAAGACCAAAGGTATCACTGATGCGTTGTCGGCCAGAAAATGAGAAGGTAAAAGGAAGGTACTGGCTCTAAGCCCCCAACCGGAACACGACCAGTCGTTTGGCGGCTGACTCAAGTAGGAGGGTGGTAGCTAGCCAGGCA
This sequence comes from Agathymus mariae mariae, assembly GCA_018251895.1. Taxonomy (NCBI): domain Eukaryota; kingdom Metazoa; phylum Arthropoda; class Insecta; order Lepidoptera; family Hesperiidae; genus Agathymus; species Agathymus mariae. The sequence continues at coordinate 4,751 of DWPT01005718.1, forward strand.
GGCTTCACGAAAAGATTATAATACCAATAATAATATTAACAACTTAATAATAATATTGATATTATAATCTTTACACAAAGCTCTACCACAAAGCATGCTGGCTTACGACACCCTGTTCTGCCAGCATGGGATTGGAGGGAGTATTCTAGGCTGCCCCAATACGGCCAATCTGTTTACCTGAACGTAATGTCGGTAAAGAAGAAGAGTGGCGAACAAAACTAACTGTAGGAATCATTATACAACATGTCACATTGTTTTGCTTGCTTGTAATTGTATTGAGACAGAACTCTCACCGGGGCTGGCTTTTACCTTACTCAGAATAATAATAATTAGCGCCCGATACCAAAAGTGTTTTCTACTTTTGACGTTAGGATCTAATAATCCATATCCAGGGATGTTGTCGTATAAAATGTAAGGTAGTGTCCATTTTTCACGGTTCCGTCATGACACTTCACTAGCGGGTTCAGTGCGACGGTGTACATGTATAATCATGTCTTGTGATTATTGTTTAGGTTTTGCTTATAACATCAGTGACATATTTATTAATATGTTAAATTATGTATCAATATGTAATAAAATACGAGGATGCTATTTACGTATCCGGAACTGGCCACACTCTAACAATATTCAGAAGGTTATATTACTACATTTGAAAACAGAACTATTTGGTTGTAAAATATATTTTGTTTCATGTGAAAAATTTGTAAAAAAAAAAATACAATCGTGGTGCGTCAAAAGCTGTTTATTACATCTACACAGGTGATGAATCTTGAATCTATGCTTATGATTCAAACAGTAAACAGCAATCATCGGTGTGGGTATTCCAAGATGAGCCAAAGCCGATAAGTTATTCGTGCAAAAAGCACTTTGAAGCAAATGGTCGCCTGTTTTTCGATATAAATTGCCATGTGGCTACCGTGTCACAAGAGAATCGTAAAACGGTTAATTTTGAATGATACAAGACCATTTGTAAGCCAGAAGACTTTGAAGAAATAAGAAAGAACAACCGACAACGCAGAATAGTTCTCCATCATGACAATGCTATTGTCACAGGACCGCTGAAACAGCTCAGTTTTTGGAAGGTTAAAATATTGAACTAACGGCTCGTCGCCTTACAGCACCCATTTGGCGCTCAATAATTTTTATTTATTTCCAAATGTCAAGAATAAATTACGGGGTTGACGTTTTTCGAACATCGAAGGCGCCGTTGATGCGTTCAAAATGCACATATCTCGAAGGAGATACCTCAATCAGTGGAAAAAGAGTGGAAAAAGTGCTATGAAAATTGGTTTCAACGTAAGCAAAAGTGCATCGATAATCGTGGCGAATACATTGAAGAATAATAAAACCACAATAAATGATAGATATTCATTGCTTTATGTTATTCCGGATACATAAATCCTCAGTCGTTGTATAACATTTATTTCAAACTAAAATTGTGACGCTTACTTTGTTATTATACTCAAACAATTACTTCGCCTTTCCACCATACTTCAAATATTTACAAATATGACTCTAGATTTCACATACTATGATAAATTATGTGATTCATCTCGGAGACAGTATATCGTCGTGCCCTGAAGAAGTCTAATAGCAAGTCATTGAGCTTTCGCTCGGGGATGTTTAGTGTTTACCATTCAGTGTCTTTCAACCGACGGGCAACTTGATAGTCAGCGGTCTCTGTCGGCCGTGATCATCCCGTAACACCAAACACAACGTATCCACATACAACAGTGATTCTAGAAAGATGGTGATAACTAACATACACGAGTACCATCTGTCGATGAGCATGAATGGTGCCTCCAACGCCCCAATTGTTGATGATGGACAATGGTTTTAGACAATAAATTTGCCCTTTGCTCTCTTTCCTGACAGCCCAAGCATAGATGAATGATCGAGTTGTGAAGAGTTACGATGTATTCCAGGGTTTAAATGTACGACCAACCTGTAGCAACGGTCGGCCTCCTCCTTGCAGTCGCGCGCGAAGTGGCCAATGCGGTTGCACTTGAAACACTTCTCGCGTTGCCGGTTGAATCCAGAGTCGCGTGAGACCACGCCGCCCTGGGTGCACTCGCGGGCGAAGTGTCCCGTTCGGTTACACTTGTAGCATACGCTCGAACTCATCGCTGTAACACGACACGCACGCACGATAAGTTATAACAAGATCTCGATGCCGTACAAAGTGTACTAATCTCCACACGACCCTATTTATCGAGTGTCAATAAATACTTGGCAAATCGCATAGCGTCGATAGTTTCAAAATAGATTGTTTTACACATTTAAAAAAAGTTTTATAATATGTTTAAGTATAGTAAGTACGCTTATGCTTTAGAAAAAATAGTAATAAAATGACTACTAAAAAACTTAGAACGGTTCAATCCAATTGACTAAGTATTTTTGGTTGAATCACCAAAAATTCCACTTTCAAATTTACATTACACATTTTTTATTATTGTTTCATATCTTAGTAGAAAATAAGAATTTTATTTTATTTCGTATTAAGTGATCGTTTCATTCCTTGGAAATACACAATTCCAATTTATAAGCTTTTCAAGTGTCTCTATTAAGCGTAACAAACTTCCGAGACCCAAAGTCACGGTAAAAAAAACTTATTTCACGGTTGAATTAGCAGCTGTGGTGGTAACGCCATCCCCAAGAGAAACGGACAACAGTCCACCAAAATCAAGAGGCAAAAATGAACGCTATCCTTTCAACATTAGAACTAGTATTGAGACACCGTCCCAGGATCCAAATGCAGTTGGAATGTAGACAGACGGGCAATAAAGGAGCATGGACATATCGCGGACAGTTTGCATGCTACTGGGGAACAGGAAAGGCAGTCGGCTTGCAGGTGTCGTGCACATCCTATCCACCTGTCCTAGTGAAATCTTTAAATTTTTGTATAATAACTGTTCAAATTCGACCAAATCGCTGGCTTTGTTTTCTGTGTTTCAGGTCAAGATTACATTAAATACAGGTCAAATTAACAAACAAACGAAACATCACAAACGATTAGATAATTGTATCGCCTAACCTGGGTGCTGGGACTGTTGCAGTTACGAAGAAATCGTTGAGAAAGCACGTTTTTGATTTATTTTATGACGACAATAGTAATAAACAAACAAAACTGATACATCACTTATAGAATAATGAATGCAGTTCAAACTTTGTAAATGGTACTCTGTGGAATACATCCGGACCCGTAACAAGTTTTGTTGCGGTGAAGAGAAGGTTGCAGTGTGTCCTTAAATAAACTGATCGTGTGTATTGTACAATCAGTACCTGCTGATGATTGGATGCGTAAAAATAGAGCCCGAGAATTATTATCCCGATTACATTATATATGTCTTCTATGCAATATACTAAAAATATGGGTATGGCGAGCAAAGTTCATTTTATGAGCATTATTCTGCCAATGACCCGTGAATCACCCGATACGACTTACATCGTATTTTGTAGATGATGGGTGATGGGTGGACACGAGAATATAACTTTAACGGTGACGGTTTCCTAATTTTTTTTATTGTAATATAGTTTGTGATATAGAGGCATCGGTTGGAAACCACTGGACATATTTAGAAATAGGATCAGTCGAAGATTTTATTATATTATCAGTATAGCTTATTTTCTCACGTATTACAATTTACCAAACCGCGATTTAGAATTGTGGATGTGAAAGTTATTTCGTAGACTGCGAATTAAGAGTTTTGATGCTCGCCATGAACTTTTGGACACGAGCCAGGCAGGGTTAGGATAGTTAGTAAATGTCATGTTTCATTTATATATGCTCATGCACCCTTTCTCAGTGTAACCTGGAACGGGGGTGCGAGTGAGTGAGCGTTAATTATTATTATTTCTATTATAACCGTTCATTAATTTAAGAATTATGCTTCACGGAGCAAAAATAAATCGGGTTTCCAGTGAACTCTCAAGATGTATATTTCTTTACTTTATATTAAGTTAATGTTTGAAAATAATCCCGTCCGACGGTCACCGGTGATGTAGTTTTGGATGGTTTAGAGTACTAACTTAGTAAAATTCTTAGTATAACGCTCTCAATTTGAAGACCCACATTTAAATCAAACAGAAACATCGACGCAGGCAAGTAAATCCAGTAATTTGAGGTAAGCCTACTGAAAAAAGTGCATATTTCGTATTCAGGGGATATTTACGACGAAAGGAAGGAAAGGAATACTCACCGCAAGTCCAATCCTTAACCGGTGGAAAGTAACAAAATTTATCTAACTAACGTTTTGTAAATTTTTCAACTACTTTATTTTTAACAGCAAATGATAAATTCTTATGATATGAAACGTCTACTTCAAAATATGCCTAAATGCGTTATTAATTTATGTTTGTCGATTATAAAGATTTACCGACATATAAATAGACGTGATCAAGGCAATGAAAGTTTCATTTGACCAAATTCCGTGATAGTAATGTTGACCTTGGAATGACTCGTCTAACTGAAAACGCGAACGGTCATTCCCCCGCCGCGTCTTTAGGCCAACGATCGTGAGGCGCCGCATCCATTGATTGGAAAGTATACTTGTCCGTTCGAGAGCGGCAAAAAAGGGCAAAACTATCAACTCCCGAGTGTCGACACGACTAGCCTCTACAATGTACGCAACTTTATAAATCGTGACCAAAAGGTTTTGATTCACGGATTGATTATATCGCATCGTGTGTCGCATTAATTTAAGGAAACATCAATATTTTTATAATCCGTAAAATAATCGTTATAATTTTCACTGGCAACAAAACACGGTGACGTCTTGACCCTGAAACTGATAACATCGAATGAGGCAAGATCACGGCGAGCCTAGCGGGTTGATTGTCGTCACTAGATACGCGCAGTACGGAGCAATATAGGCGAAACTGGAAAGGGATCTATCTATACAAACTAATAATTGAGAGCACAGAACGTTGCATGGCGTGACATACCACCATTCGTGGATCTTGTTACAAACTGCGTATTTGCAACTCGTTGGTGTTACGGAATATTAATACTAGATTGAATTTGGCTCTATTTATATAAAACACTAATAAACTACAATAATTGGAGAATTTATTTGAACAAAGAATAATTTGCACATTGCAATGAATGTTTTTAGGACAATCATTTAGTTAAGGCAGAAAAAGTAGGGGACTAGAGAAAGTAACTGTGAAAGTCGTTATAGAGCAAATTACAAAAGTTTGTTTAAAAAAATAATTATTTATATTTCATTCAATTAGGCATAATCCAGTAAGCTATCACAAATAACATTAGTAAGCTATTGAGTATTTGAGTAAGTAAGTAAGTAAGTGAGTAAAGATGTTTATATTTTAATTTATTAATTACAAAAGAATAAACAATACTATGAAAATACTAATGAAGGGAATATTTTTAATGACATCATATGGTCAAATTTGTAGTGACTTACAATAGTAATATGGCTGTGATGAGTTTTGTAATTTAGATTGACAATTGATATAATTGTATTTAAGATATCTTACCTACATGTAGCAGAGTATGAGGTCAAACAATAAATAGATTTTCAATTATGAATTCAACAGAAATAAAACTACAAAATCATCATATAAGAAAACATCCTAGAAAATCATTAACACATTCTAGTTGGTCATGTAACAGTGTCTATAAACATATAAAAACTTCTTACAACAGCCACATATATCAGTAGGTCACTTGTTTTAAAGTGTAGTAGTTAAAACAAAGTTATGGGATTATTGAACTGCTTTTATCTGTGCCCCTCTTAAATAAGGAATAACATATAATTCATGACAAGGTATAGCACAATGATGATCTTTACTGTGGAAATAGTACTTATTAGAATATCAATGTTGAAATGGATATTGGGTAAGTATAGATAGACATAATAAAGTAAATATGCAATGTAAATGGCCATTATAACATGCATCAATATTTTTTTTATAATTATCATAATTTGTGATTTGATATGGTAAGAGCTTATAAACAGCACAGGGTAATTGGTAATTGGAAAATGTAAAAGCAATGATTTGTTATGAAATGAAATGGTGTATGAAAAAACATGTTCATGATTGCATTGACTTAGAATTATAAATTTCAATTAACTGCTACAGTATTTTATAAACTATAAAAAAAAACTATTATATATATGTGTGTGTTTTTTTTAACAAATATACTCACTCACACCTCTGCTCTAGGCTTCCCTTTGTAGGGAGTGGCATGGACATTCACAAATATGACATTACAAACACCCCTGACTTGAGAATAAACATTTATCTGTCACATAAATATTCTCTCCAGATGGGAATGAAACCTGGGGTCCCACGCTCGGCAGGCAGGGACACTACTAACTGAGCTATGGTGTCATCCATCACAGAACAGTGTTACAAATTAATACATAAAACATATTTATTCAAACAATATTATAACCAATATTAACATGAGCAACATTTAACACCCCTCATACAATTCTCAAACATTAATTAACTGAATTATCAAATATTTTTATACTTAATTACCTATATTGATAATTTATTAAATTTGCAGTTTAATTAATCTTTCTAGTAGATATATATCAATCCGAAACTTCTAAATTATTCTACACCAAACTTGCTTACACTCTGTGAAGAATCTTACATTTATTACAATCTAGAATGTGGAAAATTATTAGCAGTAAGATGCAAATGAAAGCAAAAAACAATTTACAACTGCAGTTACTTTGTTTACTTATTATCTTGGGTAAGCAAATGTTAGTACATTTAACCAAAAACCAGTGTGAAAAGTTAATTCATATTTGAACAGTTCTTTGTTTCCAGAGTTTAAATAAAATTTCATATATATGTTTAAGTCCCATATAGTGGGACACCTACCACATATTTCAATGTCTGAGAAATCTTCATTTTTCTTTGTATTCTTCAATTTTGGCTGTTTTTGTGTTAATTAACAAAATATAAGACTACTCTAGAACACGGATGTTATGGAGCTCCTTAACCGTAACCGAAACTATCGGATATCCAAAATAGAAATAAATCTGGAACCGTAACCGAATCTGATAAAAAAGTTTCGGATGATTTCGGATAGTGGCAGACCGTAAATAAAATAGGTTATGACTGGTTAACACTGACTGAGCCGATACATTAGCCGCGTAGTTCTCATTTTTGACAGTTTTTATTTAATCACTTTCGTTTCTTTGTGATTATAATACCAAATAAAATCTAGAACAAAGTGAGACTTTGTAAATAATACATTATATATTTTTTC
>DWPT01005719.1:0-11999 GCA_018251895.1 Agathymus mariae mariae
AGTTTTATTTTTTTTATACCCGAAATATGCAGCAAGTTGTAGGGTGCCTAATACTTTTGGCCAAGGCTGTATATAATGACGATTATAAAATTTGAAAGTTTAACGAAATGCGACGATCTCAAACATATACTGGAAATTCATCGACTGAATCTGATTTACGGTTTACATAAGATAACAAACGAGCAAAAACATGGATGGTATTTGTGTAAAAATATATACGTGACTGACGATAAATCTATGCAGTTCTCGAGGCAAGGTACCCGGGAGCACGGGCATGGTCGGCGATCGCGAATTACTTTCACTCGACTATCCCCGGGCGCTGACCGCGCAGCGGGGTCGTCGGCCGAGCTGAGCGCGGGAAACGCCACCCGCCATCATGCCATTCAGAAAAGCGCGCCATGTTTACACAGATGCGCGCCGAAACGCGTTCCGTTGCATCACTTCCGTTTGCGTTCCGTTTCGTACTTGTTACGCGTACGGACAAACGACACGTGCTTCACATTTTCGAATTAGACTATTAGTAAACAAACAGACCGCGTTAGTACCTTCAAGTAATATTGATTAGAATGACATTTGTTCATAGATTTGTTTTATAATTATATTATATATGTATTTTATAGTTAACAGGTATGCCAAAAAGATTAATTTTAACATAAAACTAGTATAAATGTAATACTAGCAAATAGCTAAGTAACAAAGGATTTATGTTAATTTTAGCTGCAATGTAACTATGAACTTAAAATAACTTTAAGAAGCAATATGTTAATAGATAATGTGAGATGATAAGATGACTACGGCGTGTAGACGACAACTTGGTTTACGATAACAGGACGTAACTGTTGAGGGTTTACGTTACGTTTACAATGTACGCAGTTATAAACAGAATTAGCTGAACTAAATATCAAAAGAAATTAGTTATTTTTAATTTATCTATTTCCATTTTAAGAACATTAATTTCAAGACAAAATGAAGGTAAAAAGTCGCGTGCTAATAAATGATCATTATATATTTTATAAAGATATATAAAACGATAAATAGCAATTTCATCACGTTAAGCTCGTCGTTTAAAAAAAAAGAAACTACTGGCAACTTTTGGACACAAGAGAGGCAAACATTCTCTTGTTTTAAAGATGGAACGGCCGACAAAAAGCTGGCCTGTAGGCAAGTTTTTAAGATAACATTTCATCGGCCGCGAATCTGGATGGGATGTCAATGACCGACGTTGCAGGGTGCAAGGGAGATAGCATGCATCTCACTCATGTGGAAAGCGGTTATGTAACGAACGTGCTCGCGAAAGTCTACGTACAATTTACCATCGCAATTTTGTATCTAGATGACATGATAAGTCGTGCGCATACTTTTATCAATCGATGCGTGCGGTTGAGTCCAGAGGTGCATCTGATGGAAATATTATACTCGTGAGATGGACGATATGAAGGAAAGCTATCTTGTATAATATTTCTAGCGTATACTTAAGGATAATAAGGGGAAATCGTTAGATCCTATTGCAGCAGATTAGTTCTAAGTTGGTAGAAAATTTCTTGGTGTTGTATATTATTTACCACAATTATTGCAAAGTATTAGATAAATTAACGAGAATTTAACCAAAATCTTGACACAGAAACGTGTACTACTGTGTGATGTGAACTACTGACTTTATATATAAAACTTTCAAAATCACAAATTAAGCCTTCAAAATATAATTAACTATTTTACTTAAAACTATCACCTTACATCAACATTTCTGGATGCGATCATTCACATTGAATTTCGTCAAGCCGGAATATCTAATAGGCAAAGGCAACGAGCATAAAAGTTATTCAGAAGATTGTTTTCGCATCGTAAAACGATATAGCGCAGCTGATTAGACACCGATAGAATCAACAAACGCGACTCGATTAGCTCTGTCTGTTGCACAAAAGACGGTGCAAGTAGCATCAGCGCAAAAGCTAGACGGCAAGATTGACATGATTGGCAAAATTGGGAAAGCTAGACCGGTAAAAGACTGAATAGTTTTTAAAAATTTCTATTTGGGATCATAAGAAATTAATAAAAAAAATCTGTGATAGTCATCAAAAAATATCTAGAAATAACGAACGTGCATGTGCAGTTGACCATTTCAACGTTTTACGAGAGAAATTTCAGTACACAGGAATATCTCACCCCGTTTCTAAGCAGATAAATTATATGCGAGAAAAGTCGGCTGAATAAAAACAGTATTCAATCGCCGCAAATGAAATTAGCAGCAAGCCCCATGCAGGCGCCAGGCCTAGGGACACGAGTGACTTTCTTGCGCCATTTTCGTTAAAATGCTGGGAAAAAAGAAGCGATCACGCGATCGCATGACCGCCCCGCATAGGTTTGATAATCGCATTCAATAGTTATACCAAGAATTTATGACATATCCGTGTTTTATTTCATAATACACTTTATCTCGGCAAATATACTACGACAGGGGATTACCAGTTAGAAAGTACGGAGCTGAGGTTGATTTCTATGAGCGCTGGGAGCTAAGACGCTGATTTGCGGTATCTTTTGTAACACAAATAGTTATGACATTTTTTATCTCTTGTATTATAATTTAATATTTCAATACGAAATCCGAAAAGTTAATGTAGGTGGTACAATTATACGTTTACATTTGCAGAATTATGGGATATTGAACGCGGTTGCTTTGAATTCAATTGAAATCGTGGTCCTTCTATCCCAATCTAAAAGCATGATGATTATGAGAGAAAAGATCGACTAAGTATCTTAGTGAGCGTGAAGTAAGAAAAAAGGGGATTCATGTAAGAAGGCAAGGCCGGCGTGGGGCACCGGGTCACGGGCACTATGCAAATGAGCTGATGGCATTGTTGATAGCGCACGTCATTGGTTATGCCTGGATCGATTGAGCATTCCATTCAGGAACGAAAATGGAGTTGTTTCACGAGACTCCTATCGTAGAGCTAAGGTTTTACGAGCTACCTTAAAGACTATGTAATTTATTTGATCGATAGAATGAGTCGGAAAAACGCACGGGGCTTTCCATCTTCTTGTTTTAAATTGATCAGTCATTTGTCAAGGTATAAGGAATGGAAAATAAAATCTATTAAACGAAATACAGAACATAAATACCTAACGTCATACTGCCATTACACAGGCGAAAAAAGGCAAGATGATTTATGTCTTCACCGCAATAAATTAACTTATTAATTAACAAACAGGAATACGGGTTTCTAACAGTGGCATAATATCTTTAAAGAGAAAATTGTTTCCTTATAGTCCGGCAATACATTGAAAACAATTTAGACACTTCTACCTGTTTAACCTGGACACGAAGGTGGACAAACACCTAGAAACCCTAAAATCGTCATCGCTAGACGACCGAACACATGCTAGCATGAAGTTACATAGATTAACGAACTAACAGGTAAGTCAGACTATCCAGGGGATATGTCTAGACATTTGAGATACTTAAAACAACCTTTGGGGGGTTGCATATTGACATATTCATATCTGATAACTACTGAATCAATTTTAACTCCTGTCGCTTCTCGAAATATATATTTAAGAAAACTTATGATCGCTTATTATGCTTACTAGTGTATTCGTACTGTTATCAAAGTAGAACGGTATGAATAAAAAAAAAGTTGGGTGTTGTAACAATTTCTATGTCGTATACTTTCTCATACAATAAAAATTCTGAATTAATAGACGAAGCTACCGATGCCACGTAAGCTGGCGTTGGCAAAATCTAACAATGGATAAAGAAATCTCTATCAGGAGCAATGAAGCATGTCACAATGTAACAGCACCAGACAACAGATGATTGTTGGCACGTAGGTCGGCGCACGCGAACCTTCTAGACACGTTCCTCTACTGATAGCGCCACGTGGAATGCCTTGCTGCATCTTCGGTGATTTTATCGAACTGTGAACGACAAATTTCAATACATATTCATGTATAAAGGAGGTCGATAGTACTTTATGGATACGATACATTCGTTTCATCATCACCCTACTTAATTTATACTGTTTCTTTGTTTGACCGGCTCTTTTTCAGAATTGTTAACACCTTATTGTCAGCAAACTTGCTATTTCTTACAGGGCAACGGAAGACAAGGAACTTGATGTTTTTATTCATGAAGTTGCTCTAAGATCTTTTCTGTGTTTACTGAAACTGTGACTAAGGTAATTCAAAATCATTTGAACATTTAGTTTTTCTTAACATGACATAATGAAGATGTAGCAACCAACTTTGAGTAATTGTCTGGCCTTGGCTGCGGCTGCAAAAATCTGCATCAGGTAATTGCGCAAATCTTTTTGCGCGGATCGCTTTTAAGTACAGTAATGACTCCGTCGTATAAGACAAGAGCAGTAAATATGATGAATCGTATAAGAAAGGAATCTTTAAAGATCCCTCGTCTTGGACGTAGCTTGATGGTTGTACCACGGATTCACTGTTTCGTAAATTGTAATTTTTAATAATGTATGGTATACCTAATTTTCTTTGGATAGCAAACTAATATTGGGTCTGCCGCTCGAGACATTTGGGTTATAAAATCTAACCGATTATTTAGTATTGAAGTTACAGACATTTTTCTAATTAAATTTATCAAGTTTTAAATGTTGTTTAAAATATAATGACCTCCATTTATGAGTTCTGCCAACCCGTTTTTGACTAGCGTAGTAGACTGTGGGCTAAACTTTTTCACTTTGAAAAGAGCTCAGGACCGTTAAATTATGGATTGTGAACTAGCAATCTCATTCTGAGCAAGTGTTTTTGCAGCCTACATCTACTGCAGAAAAATGTATCTGCCATCGCTATATACAGTATAAATATATCAATAAAAAATAACATGTATAGGCATGGACGTAAAAACACATCCCCATACAAATGGACAAAGATTTATCTGTCAAGTAGTTGGGGGATTCGACCTCCCGACGCCTCGCTCGGGCTTCAGCATCGCCTGTATATTCAAATTGGCTTCTAGATATTGCAACGGGATTGCGGGATTTATCAATCCATGGGACATCTCAAAGCGATTCCAATATATCCGACAAAACTCCGATGGACTGTCAACTATAACAACCAGGATCGAAACGACTGAGTGACCAGTGTTGGGTGGCTGATACATCCACAGCATGAAAGTTTTAGTTATTAGTTTAGTGATGCAGGTGCCGCAAGTGGCAGTATTCGAATATTTAAATCTCCGTCTACCACGCCGCCAGGTTTGAAACTTCCAATGACTTTGGCTCATAGTCCTCCAAATGGAATTTCAAAATTCTTTGAAAAGTACAAGATTCTCGCATAAATGCTAATTTTACCCGGTGGATGATACTGATACACTGATGACCTCGTCAATCTATGAATCTATAAAAATGCGAAATAATACTTATATTCCCACCGTATTTAGCCAGTTTCGGGCTACATTGACAAAACAAGAGTCGCCTAATCAAAGCCAGCCGTCATTTGATCGAGAAAACATCTCATTTTATAGCATTGTATTAACGGCTCGGGCCGAAGCGCGATGAAATCACACAAGTGCCCACCCGTAAGGAGTCGAATGCGGGGTCGATACCCGCGGGTGACACACAGCCGCGTTGAACGGCCTAGACTGCGGCGTGTGACCCCGGCCGGCCAGCGCCACCCTACCACGTGGCTATCGAACCGCTAATTACGTAATGAGGGACGGGGCCTTAGGGCACTACATATTTTTCTAAAGCTACGCGTAAAAACTGTAAACTGCTTTGTTTGTACGGTAAATAATAAATCTCGAAATTATATTAACAAACTCAAGGATTTAAAGCCATATTAATTCAGATATATATTGACATAGGGACATTCCTACTTCTAAGTATTGTTGACAAAGTAACAGCCCAAGCATCTTACATACCAAAATAAATAGCATATGTGAACCATGCAATGATAGTCATATGATGAAAAACTATTCCATAGCCCAGTTGGTCGTGACCATTCATTCTGAGTTTTGTCATAAAAGTTTATCCTCGGTTCTTTGTTGTTAGTGAAGTCTCATTAGAGAATATTTATGTAATCCATATGATAAGATATACTACTGTAAAGGATCGGATATTACACGTTCTGGTTACAAAAACCGTGCAATGTCTGTAATTTCAGATGTTATAACCTGACAGGTATCAGGTCTATGGAAGATAGACAGAATTTAGTAACATAAAGCAATAACAGTATGAAAGCGTTTTTGTTAAAATTCTGATGTGTTATATGAGGAACCTGAGTTTGAATCCTGCACTCACCTCTAGTTCTTCAAGTATGGTGAATATTAGAAATAAATTATTACTTGGTCCGGTGAAACAAAATGTAGGAGTACACGTTTCTTTAAAATTCTCCTTTACATTTGGGAACTGTAGGTTGTAATAATATTAAAGTACAAAATGTTAAATACAAAATTGCATCATTAATTAGTTTATTCATACATTTTTGTGAAATGTACACATTAAATATATAAATAGATATAATAAATTGATTTCTTCATTAATATGATTAAATTTTTTTATCGACCCATGAAAATGAAATGTATTTAACTAGAAATTAAAATATATTTCTAGTCATATATTTAACGATACTACTATTGATAAATTGATTTTGCTGTATTGTTATGTTTATATGGACTGCAATGTTCTTAAGCAAGTTAGAAAGAATATTTCGTAGCTATTTCTTCTAAAAACTTCAACTACAGCATAGAACCCTCCATGTTGCTAAATAAGGATTGTTTTAGAAGTTGCTATGGAAACCAACATTGCAATATAGAAAGGTACCTAACTACTACTCTGCTAAGTTAGATAGGTCAATAAATACTGGTTAATAACATTTGATTTTAAACCAAAATCGTCATCATCACACCTCCCATCACTCTCAGATAGGGTTGAGTCTACTGTCACATTGAGAAAATTTAAGGCAGATTTTTTTAGGTTAGGTCTCCAAGTCGCCGAAGTAAATGATAATTAATTTTTAATATTCACATCGCTTTTAATAATTTGTGGTATTTATGAACTTCCACCCTGAACCTCTGTATAGAGGACTCAATACTTAATACAATATGTTATTGCTACTGTTTAAAGTTCCGGGAATTATATGCATGTTATCTTCATAATTTTTTCAAATAATTCATCATACCAGTAGTACAGTTATGAAGGTGTTCTGAACAAGGAGTTCATTCTAATAGATCTTCTAGAGTTTCATTCTAATAGATCCAAATACAATTAATTGTTAACGCTAGTTGCTCCTATGCAATATACCCACACACAGTTACATAATTTTGTGTCCAGCAAAAGTGAATAAGTACCTTTTACACTATTGCATATTCTGTTCCTTACTATGACAAATTAAAAATATTTTTTGTATGTCAGCTACAACCATTTTTAATAACACACAAATATATTCTGTGTGAGGTATTAAAAAATGCTATTATTCTCATTGCCTCAGGAAAACTGCAAATATTTAGTACTGTGTTTTGTGTATTTCCTCTATCATCCAAGTATTATAAAATTAGTTATCTAACATTGACTCAAAAAAACACAGCGATTATTTAATATGAAACTTATGAACTAATTTAAAGAAGTTCATAATACTAAAGACATTAGTATTAGACATTTCTTACCTGAAGCTGTATGACATCAAAATATAACCTCAAATTCCTACCTTCATATTGAGCAAAGCGTTGTCTATTTTTTTCTTCTAATTCTTTTTCAAGTTCCAATTTTTTTCTCTGCCTTTCTTCTTCCCTCTTTCTTACAAGTTCCACTTCACCCACAGGGATGATATTTGAGGTACTGGACAAGGCCGCTTCATACTGCCGTACATTGTCATACATTGGAGCGTTTTTTACCGGCAATTTCGTTTTGTTTGAATATAAAGCTTTAATAGGATCAAACTTAGAACTACAAGCACTAATTTCCGAGTCAGAATTAGAAGAACTTCCAGACATTCCTGGTTTCTAAAAAAAACTTAATTGTAAACAAGACAAGCACTCAACACTGTACAGTTAGAATTAAGTCTGTCAGACTGACAATCAATGACGCATGAATGTCAGTGTCAAATTATCAAAATCAGTGAGCCGGCGTAACGTTCCATTATATGCAACTATACGATACGGTTACAAGTCCAATTACAGCCTTGAATGATCGTTTTAAACGAAATAGATAGTTATTTACTTAACACAAATAGTCAAAACAACAATAAAATCCTCTTTATCATGTATATCAAAAGCAATTTATATAAATCTTGGATTATAATATTTTAAGTACAACAGGCGGTTTTATCACTTAATTAACGATCGATTGCTATAATGAAATCTTTGCACTACTGATTTGTACCTAATGTATAAAAACTATAGCAACTAAAGTGCAATTAAAATTTGTATTCTTGACTGAAAAAATGTATTTTAGAATAATATATAATAAATACAATGTCTATAAGTAAATTATGTAAAAACAAAACATCTTTGAGATTTTATATAAATATTGGATTGGCAACACCGAGTCTAGGATTTTATAAAATAAACTCTCCATGTGTCACCTGATGGTAGGAGTTAGTGGTATCATTAAGGCAACACTATTTCAATTCCTTGTAATACTAAAATCTTACGATCTTTAAGTGTTAGAAATTATAATTTAATTATGGAAGCGATTTAAAAGCCTTACAATTGACAATTGATTAATTGTAAAAATAACTATAATATTACTACATAACGAAAATATTTTAAGATATTCAGATATAAGAGGGAATAATATTTACCCACTTACGTCATAAGTGGATAAGTGAAATTCAATGTAACAATTTTAATAAATAATAATTTCTGCATTTTCAATGAAAGAAAAAAATTTGTGGAACTTTGTTTTTTTGTCAAAATAAAATTCACTGTTTAGGTGCCGAATAATAAGCGCCATCTGTTACAATACTGATAAACTACAAAGGACCATAAACGAACTACTTTGTATTAGTTTCGCATTGGCTCTCCTTTAGAGTTTTGAACCAATGAGTCGGTGCCATTTTGTTTGCTTCGTGACGTAAGCGAAGTAAATAACTGCAAAGTTAGTCAATGACGTAAGATTTTAGCGTAAGTTCATGCAAACGCAGTAAGCCCGGCTAACGGGGCGATCGCAGGACGCCACGTCCGAAATTATTTGGGGGCGCTTGACCTCAAGGAGGTGACTCTAGAGGTACTCGTGGAAAATTTGGCGCGGGGATGTTCGACCGCACCAACAATGGACCACATGAATCTTTGAGAATGATCTCGTCTCTACACGCTTCACCACCCGAGGATTACTCTAGCGGGTCTTTTGGACAAGGTCCCCACACTAATCAGCGGGCCCCTCCTTCCACCAGGAGACCCCTTGTTCTCCCGATTTCTAAGCCCGGGTAAAAAGGATGATTCTTACGACTGATAAATCCTCGACACATACGCCGACAGGGTGGCGGCGAAGGAAGAACCGGTGGTTGTTGTTGTTGTTGTAAGAGCCTGGTCCAAAAAGCAATATAATACGTTTGTGGTTATTTGTATTTATTTTAGTACATTTTAAATACATGAAAGTAAGAATTTATAAAAATACAACGTATTTACAAATCTGCATGAATTGTTTTACTAAATCGAGAATTTAGTGTTTAAGTCGGGATAGCTACAGAAAAATTATAAATAAATAATTTGTTAAAGTAATCCCGGGAAAGACGATCTTAAATAGGCACGCCAACAGGCTGCTGCAGACGAATTTAGGCTGAATATATTGAGAAAATAAAAATAACATGTATCATGTCCTATATAAAATAGTAATTATAATTTTTGAAATTAAATTATGTGATTGATTTATTATTTATTTTTAATTGCTTATTAATCTCTTTTATTATTAACCTCCAATTCAATTATAGTTTTTGAAGCGAGCTACCGGTACTTCAAATATTAAATACCCCTACCACTACATACTCATAATTACTGAAATTAATGAAAGCAGTTCCAGTCGATAATAATTAATGTTCGGTACATTCTTTACATTGCAATCGCAATAATAACAATCTCGTGATACAGTGCCTTCCTTCTTTCAAGGTTCTTCCTTCAAGATGTATTAAAGTACCGATTACAAATCTTCATGAATAAAATGCATAATTTATTCAATACCTACTTTTTACAAGCTTTTAACTTATGTAACTCACAATAGGTAATTATTCTAAAAAAAATCCATAGACTGGCTGGCATTCAATTAAGCCGAAATTTTGTATATTTGTATAATTATACTAATAAATAGTTTCTGTATATTAAATAAAAATCCATTTCGAACGCATAAATATTGTAATCGTTGCAAAACACGGCGTAATTATTCTATCCTGGTACAAAATGGATTATTACAATACCGAACTATCAAATGTATTTATATAAATAGCATAAGTAATAGAAGGCGAATTCGTTGCCAACGAGCAACGTCGCGCGCGATAGCGTATAACAAGGTCTTCATAGCAATAACGAGCAATAGGAAGTAAACGAATCAAGGCCGATTGTCAGTACATCACTATACATAAACATTATCTAGAAAAATAATATTATTAGTAGAGTTAAAATTGTTCATTGAATGCCCTTTAATATTCAAGATATATTACGAAATGGCGAACTATTTCTAATTAGATTTAATCAACATTATGGGACTATTTTCTACGGGATGACTATATATATATATATATATAATTGCAATAGTATCATACAGCGAATTGAATGTGTCGTGCCCTTCGGAGCACGGAAGCATCCTCATAAAATTTTGCTCCTAACAATGATCTATCTTTGAAAATTCCGATCAAAATTGCATACCTTTATCATTTACGGTTGACCGGAGCCGTAGGTTTGAACCTTTTATAACTCAAAAACTGAAACGCAAACAACTCACGCTGTGCGAATATCAAAGCAAATTTCTCGTCAATATCGTAATCGTAAACTTCTATGGCGACTTCGATGAAGATTCCAGTTTATTACCAACTTTAAGTTATTGAGGTATAAACGGATCTAAATATACCTGCGAGATATTGTTCCTCAACTCGTTTCTGAAAAATATGAAAAATTCAGATACATCAAGCAAAATTGCGTGACAATAAGTTTATTAAATTTTGCAGAAGGCACGAATTACAAACTTATTTGATACTGGCTTTTAAACACAATTGGCATATCGTAATTGTTTTCAGCTAAATAAAGAAAGAATAAAAACAATCATGTACGTTAAGTACCTACTCTACATACCACACAAAAACCAACATAAAACAACCTTTTAATATTAACTTAATCCAGCATAACGACTGGTTGTAGAAAAATAAATGTTTATAATCGCACAGACACAACACATCAATACATCACGTATCTACCCATCTATGCAATATTACGTAACTTACGTTCGCGCGCATCGTCGTCGTCACGACAACCACAATATGGCCGCCGAGTCAATGCTCTGCTCGCGTCAATTTCATTTCACTTTTTACCATCTCTCTGCCACGTGAAGATAACTCACTGATCCAGTCAATTTTATAATACATGGGATTTTTTATCTACCATAAAATCAGTAGTTATCGGGGTCAAATCTACGTATTATTAGTATTTAGCATTTTCTGATTTACTTTTACTTTTTATGATTGATGTAAGTGAATATTATTGATGCAGATGTAACAATTAACCAGACCCATTCGTTGTTAGTCACTACAGTTAATATTAATAATATGTTAATATTACTTGTGTATATACTGTACAATTGTGTCTCGGTTATTATTAAAATGTCTTTTTTTTTATTTCATTTCGTATGTAAACTGTAATAATTGGTACATCACTGTTTAGTTGTCAAATTTAATAATATCAATACATTCTATATTTCCACGATAGAAAAAAATTATGATCGCTACATATATAATAGTTATATCTAAATAAATAAGGTTACTCTTTCCTGGATTAGTGATTATTTTCCTGAATTAGTTTCCTGGATATTAGAAGCAAAAAATGACGTGCAAAAGTGTAT
>DWPT01005720.1:0-11998 GCA_018251895.1 Agathymus mariae mariae
TACGGTTTCGGATATATTTTTATTTCGGATATCCGGTAGTTTCGGTTACGGTTACGGAGCTCCATAACATCCCTGATGTGTACAACAACACGCCGTTGGTTAAACCATTTTTATATATAAATAAACTCTGTATCACATTTATTTTATCAGTGTCGAGATTTCTTTCGTTCTAATCAGCCTCAACATGGGTAATAAAGTAAGTTCTTATTTTTAAAGTAACACTAAATCACTGAAACGTGAATTTTAAATAGTTGGGAGGTTAACTTAAAAAATAAAGATTATCTCTCCATATTATATACCTTTGATTTTTCCTACATCACAACCATATAATAATAAATAAATGGTATTCTTGAAATCTAATTCATGTAATTTGAAAAGAGAATCTTGTTTTCAGACTTTGTTCGTCTTGGCTTGTTTCGTGATAGTATTAGAACCGAGAATTGTTATAGCAAACGGAGAACAACTTCATCAAACTGAACTAACTAAGACTTCGGAGATTGGTCCATTAAAAAATTTGTTATTTAATCAAAACCACCAAAACAGAAGCAACCATGGCGGACACTACAGAGAAAATCTTTCCAGAGCAAAACGTCAACATCATTACGGCAAAGGTAAGAAATTATTAGAATGCTACGACATTTATAATTATTTTTGATGTACATGATATGTTTTGAGTGTGTGTCATATATGTTGCATATGTGTGTTATATAACGTTTTAATTTTTTAGACATATCATAGTATAATTTACGCTTAAGGTTTTCACTGTATTATTATTAGAAATATTATGTATGTTAGAAATAAAAAACAATCTCACTCAATTAATGTATCAGTATGTTTGGCTAATACTTGATCTTATCAGATTTTATATCGACGGACATTCAGTTATAATTTTTTAATAAATACCTTAGACTTAAATGTTTTTCTTCATTTTATGTTTTTTCAAACAAAAATCTTGAAGACGACAAAAGTGAATAAATATTATTACGAATACAATTAAACCCGAGCTATTGTTATTTATATTATTATTAATACCTATTATTTCAATTGTATTATTGATCCAAAAAAAAAATATAAAAAAATAAAAAAAACCCGACGTACGTGATTCTCCATAAAAGTTATGCGAAATTTTTTTTACAGTTAAAATTTAAAGGTTTATGAATTGTCATAACCCTAAACCAACGTCTACGCCTCCTATTCCTTTTATATCTTGGTTAGTTCTAAAGATGAAACTGTCACTTTGAGCTGTATTAATGCCAAATCATGGCTACAAAAAAATTAGCCAAACTTTAATAGCTATTCTTTCCAAGTAACAAACCAAAACTAACAATAAACTAATAAGTCCGCTAATATATATTTAAATTATCTCAAAAAAAGCGAACGGATTTTTTTAATCAGAGTTTTGATGTTTTTATTCAAAATTTAAATATGTTTTTTTGTCAGCAGCGAACACAAAAAAACTGTTTTACGCAAAACTTTGTAGATATCCTGGTGAACACATTTCATTCAGAACAGAATATTCCAAGAAATGAAATAAAAACATGCTCTTCACTTCACTAAAAATATTCTTTATAACAACGATAACTTTGAATTATATCAATCACGAAATGAGAATTTACATTAATTTTTCTGATAAAAGCTATAGTTCAAAACGTAATATATACTAACTTATTCAATTGCAATTTCCTATTTAGATCACACTTGATTTTGATGTAAAACTTCTTTAGCCGCACGAACATAAAAATTCAAGGTCGTGACACACGAGTTAAGGCAATGAACCTGTAGAACCTGTAATGTTTTAGTACCAATATCGTTGCATAGATGGCGTTGCATACCGGTGAAAAACAATAATTATTTTTAGTTTTATATGGGGGAAAAAAATCTCATTATTGGTTATCCAGTGTGTGTTTATATAAATATTATTATAAATAATATTAATATTTTCATATAAGTTTGATGAAGGTGGACCATTCTTTATACATTTAATTTTACTCCTTATCACTATACATAAGTGAATCGAATATAAATTTAACATCTATAAGAACTTGAGAAATTTCACGTCAAATAGGCGCACATCGTGGACCCAACCGATTGTTTTTTTATAATCAGAAAAAATGTTACTAGTGAACTCATAAATATAATCCCCATTTTTCAGATCGACACTATCCATTACCGATATTGTTGGGTGGCGGTTCATTAAGGGCATTTAGCAGCAGAGAGTACGGGGGAAGAGGATTTGGTGGGCGAGGGTTTGATGGACGAAGATTTGGAGGACGAGGCATTAGCGGACGAGGCCTTGGCGGACGAGGCATTGGCGGACGAAGCATTGGAGGCCGAGGCATTGGCGGACGAGGCATTGGAGGCCGAGGTGGTATCGGAGGAGGACGAGGTGGTAGAGGATAATATAAATGCGAAATATATATAACTGTGTTGTCAACTTTTTGTAAGTTCTACTGAATTAATTTAATAAATCAAAATTATTTGATTGAAATGATACGACACATGGTACGTATAGTGGCATAAGATTTTCGAATTCCTTTATTCTGTAAAAGGTAATTGTTAAAGATTTTTTTAATTTTTTTAAGAAGATTATTGTAGTCTTTCATTTATAATTTTAAATATATTTATGCGACGTTTTATTTAGCGTTTTTTATTTCTTATTAATACAACAACAACACTTGTAAGCGTTGTCTAGATTAACTATATACGAGAGTTCAAGATTAGGTTTTTTAGTAGTGTAATTTCATTCACCTGTCCAAAAATAAAGAATACTATGGCCAGCGAAGATCCCCAATTTAAAGCTCATGGATTTTTATATGAGGAATACGGACTATGGAAACCCTATAGTCTAATACAAGGCAACCCCGCAGCTGTTTTACACTGATGACAGTTATTTCGAAATGTATTAGTGATTTTTACCGATTGTAATAAATACCCTTTAGCTTAAAACAGCAAAAAACGGCAACTACGAGTTCAGTTTTTTTAAGTTGAAATTTAGGTAAAAAAAATATTATAAATAATAATCTTAAAAGTGAAATAACTCGAAAACGATTAATTATAGGGTCAAATCAAACAGCAACAACCTGAATTATAACGTTCTTAATTTTCTAGGTCGACTGTTTCAATAACCCACTAAATAATGCTTATAAGCGTATTATCTAATTTATGCTATTTTATTCGTATCCCTATTCTGAGGGAAAACCTAACAGTATATTCTCTGTTTTTTACTCTTTGTCAAAAAACCTGTTATTAGCGTTGGGTAGGAGAAGCATTACAAATGAATTTAAAAGAGTACCGTCATTTTTATCCTGAGCCAGTAGTTTGTCCCACTGAAAGTTAAGCGAGATGATTTGAGCCTAAGTGGGACATAATTGAAACAAAAACATGTATGACATTTACAAAAATATTACAATATCTCTTCTGTCTAAATGTATTGGACAACGTGTAATTATTGGGGGAAATTAATTAGTTACTGTACGTCAATAAAATACAATTTAATTTTTGTGCTACTAAAGAATAAATATCTTCAATATAATTGTTTTATAAAAACATTATTTCTGTGAATATCAATTCTTACATGTTACAAATATAATAAAATTGAAGCGTCTTTGTAATGTCGGCATAAAAGCTTTCTACATTGCATGTACAGCACTTAGAAGACAAAATCAATTCTTAATATTATTGTCTGTCTATCTGGATTTTCCTGCCAACTGCTGTACAAGAGTTCAATCAATTATGATGGGACTTTTATTAGCTGATGTTCTAAAGAGTAAAATAGGGTACATAAGAAAAATTAAGGTGCCCCGCCAAAAAAACAAATGAAACATTAATTACAATGATAATGAAAAAAATATTATGAAAAAAGTAAACCACTATTGATAATTTAAATATAATGGGAAAAATAATAATACATATTCACATAATTTCCGATAGTCGTAGAGTCTAAATTAAACACATTATGACAGGTTTTCGCTGTTTCAATTGATACACTTATTATTTTTTTCATTAATATAATAAATACTAAATAATACCTAAAAAGAAAATCGAACTATTATATGTATTTTTAAAGGTCTTAAATCATCTTATATCCCTAATCGAAATTACCCGAATATCGGATAATCTGAAAAAAAATCATATCAAAACCTGTAAAATATTATTCATATATCCTTATCCATATCCAGATCCGAAATTTCATATCCATACATTCCTATTCACAATAATGTCCAGTATTTCATAATACAAAAATTTACAATATATGAAAATACTATTGGGCGTATTTTATTTACTTTCATGAATGTTTTTTGTTTTAAAATGACGAAATATTATTACTATAATCGT
Organism: Agathymus mariae mariae; assembly: GCA_018251895.1. Taxonomy (NCBI): domain Eukaryota; kingdom Metazoa; phylum Arthropoda; class Insecta; order Lepidoptera; family Hesperiidae; genus Agathymus; species Agathymus mariae. The sequence continues at coordinate 4,336 of DWPT01005720.1, forward strand.
TGTCTTTTTCAATGTCATACATGTCAGCGGAAACAGGTGTGTTATTGAATTTTGTGGATCATTACTTTCTCTCTTTCAGTTTATATTACAAGAGTAAAGAGGATTGGAACAAGATGACCCATAATTTGAAGTAGTACAAGCAAACAATTTGTCCTACTCTTACAATTGTTTACAATGTCCCGGACAAATGTCATTCCTTTTTTATGTCCTACCAAACATGACAACAAAACATGTCCTTTATATCTGTCACCTGCCAATGTCATATTATGAAATTGTAGTTTACAATGTTATCTAACATACAGTTATGAAGTACAAAAAGTGCTTTATAGTTAAGGCAAAATCAGATCTAATATCAATATCAATTCATAATATTACGCAAAACTTAATAGAGTGACTAACTTAATTTATATCAACCAAGAAGAGGTAACAAAATGATTATATGAAGAAATCCAAATTCTAATACTATCTTCTCATACATTACGATAATATTATGCGTTAAATGATAAAAACCAGTTTAAAATTGTTGAGCAATTCTACAGTGTTGATACCGCGTAAATTCTTGGTTATATTACTTAGTACTATTCGATACTTTAAATAATATGGAAGGTGCTTACGACGAAATAATTTCCGACAATCCATTTTACACGCAGTTGAAGACTGAATATAATGGTTTATTTCAACATTGTATATCACAGTCGTGGGTGATTTGCGTGCCTAGAATCGGAAGCTTAACAACCAGAGTGTTTTCTATTGAAGATTTCTGTGCCCATATTCTAGTACCGAGCGATGAGCTTCCAGAGACACATTACAGTACCCTTACTGAAAAACAAGTAACTGTTTCGAACAAAGTAATCACGCTCGAAGTTACAAAGAGCCTACCTTTACAAAGTCATATTTTATTTGAAGAAACTTTCTACACTGAGGATTTTATCAAATACAAGGTATGGTGCATAGAGAGCCCCTTGGAACCCACTGTTAACACCGGTGACGACATAGTCACTAAGGAATACCTCTTATCTATTAATGATTGCATAGACTTACTCTGGACACAAGCAGCTGGACGTCAAGTGCTCGACCAAATAGAATTGTGTGTTCAATTGTTTTTCAAGAAACATCCAACTTTGCCTCTAGCTATAGCACCTCTTAAGGATGCAGTATGCGAGCTTTACACACAGTGCCTTCAAGTTACCTTTCAAAATCGACGACTCAGAGAAAAGTCTAGAGCTTCAAAACATATACTGGGAAATGTTAAAAAAGCTGTTGAGTGTTACATGCAGCAGCTACTGTTTGATTCCCTGTTTAAATCTATTTGCACAACTTGCTCTTATGAGGATTCTCATCTTAACAAAAAAATACGAAACATGTGTGATATTCAATTGAGAGACCTTGACATTAAGAAAGAATTGTACCATGCTGTGCCTAAAGCAAAGCTGATTCTCTCCAAAATTGATACTTATGACACAGTTTTAGAAAAAGTGTTGTGCTTAAAACATGCATTGAATGCCATAAACAAGACCGACAGCAGTAACAATGTCATTTTCCTTACGGCTGATGATCTGTTACCAGTTTTTGTGTTTTTACTTATCAAATCTGGATTACCAAACTGGTATAGTCAGCTTACATACATGAAGGAATTCCGTTTCAGTAGTATAGGCAAGGGTGATGGAGATGAGAGTTCTTTTCTTATAACTACATTAGAAGCAGTTATAGAACATATTCAGTCTGGTGCTTTAGCTGGACCTCCGGATCCTGAAGCATATTACTATGACAGCAATCTCACAGAAGAAAACTTGGGAATATCTCAAATTCAGAGAAGATGCAGTTTAACTGAGTCAGCGTCAACATCAGACACAGGTAATAAGGAAGAAACACTTGATTATGTGTTTGACTTAATCAAAGCAAATCATGTGGAACAAGTGCAGATGTTGTTAGAAAAGAATAGAAGACACCTTGAAGGCATACAACAGAATGAAAGAAGCCCTGTAAAGTTTACATTGCATGAGAATATTGATCAAGACGATGATGATGATGATGATGACAGTGAGACAGAATTATATCAGAAGCTTTGTCATCCATTGTGTACATGTAAGAAATGCTGCCAGAAAATATCCAAGAATCTCTTAAAAAATTCTCCAACAGTCACATCAAGAGATGGCCATGGCTTAACACCCTTACATGTAGCATGCATTCATGGTAAAGCTGCCATTGTGGAAGTTCTCATTGAAATAGGAGCTGAAATTGATGCAACAGATCTGAATGAGTGCACGCCAATACATTATGCTGCTTCTAGAGGACACCAAAACGCCTTGCTCTTATTATTGCACTCAGGTGCCAATATTAATAAACAAAATATTGATAAAAATACTCCTCTTCACTTAGCTGTCAATAATGGACACCTAAGCTGTGTAAAGGCTCTTATATACTTTGCAGAGCATGGTAGAAAACATATTAATATTAATTGTGCCAATGATAGTGGAAATACACCTTTACATTTGGCTGCTAAATGGGGATATGAGGGTATAGCCAAGCTATTAATTGAGAATGGTGCTGAACCTTCACTACAAAATCGTCAAAACAAAACAGCATTTGACAATGCACATAACTTAAAAATACTTCAAGTGCTAAAGTCCTGCACACCAAACTTGTATGAATATATACACATAACAGGCTCAGATATTATGAGTTTAAACTGTAAAAGTGGCAATCCAGTGAGTTTGAAATTGCAAAAACTCAGTTTCAAAAGCAATGATCCTAATAATGCATCAAAGGTTGTTGAGAATCTAAAAAGAATCGAAAGAATCTTACAAGCCATATCTTACGGAGATGTCAAGCTTGCTTGCTTTTATATGAATATTAAATATGAAAATTACATAGAATCCAACAATGAAAGTTCACAATATTGTCATCCTCTATGTGAGTGTTTGGGATGCAAGAAGAAATCTGAAAGCTATATGTCTGACTTTGATGTAAATTTCTCTGATTCAAATGGTCACACAGCATTGCATTATGCTGCTAGTTACGGACTTTATGAGCTCTGCAACATCTTGATTCTTAATAAAGCAAATGTAAACTGTTCCAATAACAAAGGTCAGAGTCCTCTGCATCTCGCTTCATTGAATAACAAGGCTAAAGTGATAGGCTTACTGCTTGACCATGGAGCTAATATAAATGCCATGGATTTAGCCGGGAACACTGCACTACATGATGCATGTGAAATGGGAAATATTGGCGCGAGTAAGATGCTTCTCAGTTATAACCCTGACTTGTCTTTATTAAATGGTTCTGAAATGTCTGTCTTGGATGTAGCTAAGCACAAAGTTCATCTAACAATCATAGATTTAATTGAAAAGTGTCAGTAATGTTTTAAATATTTATGTCAAGTGCAACTTTATTACACCTTAGTTTTTTATTGATAATTTCATAGTAATAAGTAATAAGATATACTAATCACAGACCCTTTCTGTCTGGGAGCTTATTACTAGAAGATTACTAGATCTAGATCAAATAGTCATAGATGATAAGATTGATAATAATATTCACCAAGACATTCCAAAATAGACATTTTTATAAGAAATATTATGTATGCAATATCTATTAAGATTGTAAATTACTAATGGTTTGTAAGTTTTGTGAGGAATGTGGTTTTGATGATAATGTATTTCGTAATCAAGCAATGTTTATTAGTAATAAATAATCTTTATTTTAACATACATATTTTCACATGCATCTCATATTTTATATTATTTCCACTCAAATGTTTTGTTAGTGCCATAATTTACACAAAACCAACTAAGACTGATACTGATACTACGTAATATATATTTTTTTATATCTTCTCTTGTACCACAATCTATTTATAAATCTATACAATTATTTTTTTTATATAAATATTTTGTAGCAAATTTTACAATATCCATATTAACTTTACCAACCTAGAATTAAACAAAATTGTTAAAATCTTTAATTACATATGCTAAAATACATATACAAAGTTTGAGCAGTAAGCATTTTCAATGTGAAGTCATTTTAATTTTTTTTTATGAATTATCTTACGCACATATTCCATATATACAAAATAAATGATATCTTTATGGAGAGGAACATAAAACGGAATAGCAATTGAATGTTATCAACTAAGTTATTGTTATCAAATATATGGTCCGGAAATAATATATGAAGAGTACTTCATTTACGTTACAATAGTTAAAATGTAAATTTGTTAAAAAATCTTATAAATAATTATTAGAACTTTTTATATCAAAACCTAGTTTCTGTTACCGTACCGTTTGTGCATATTTAACTATATTTATAAAAATTACAAACAATACAATTACAAACCTAATCTCCTTTCAACAATACTTCGTTTTATTAGCACCGTATTTTACCGTTACCGTTCTACAATTGCTAGCGAAATACTACGACAACAAGCAGCAAACTGCCAACAAGAAATGCGTTCTAAATTTAAAATAAAATAAAAGTCATAAATCAGCCGATGTGCGACTATTTCACTGGTCCCACTAAACATTCAACGCTTTTAACATCAAAATTATATTCCTAGGTAATACACTAAATATCATGTACACATTATTTTCTATACTCCTTCTTACGATTGAATCTTAAATTAGCGTATTTAATAATCCAATGTTTTCGTCTAGTGTACTCTAGCTTATATTATATTAGAGCCACCATGGACAGTCAGGCCTCTTGTCCAAACTAGAAGAAAGCCAATATCCAATATATTCATACCCATGGTTACTTCATGACTTTAAGTATTTTATACACCAGTATGGTAGGGGGCGAAGGATATTGTTATATAATAAATAAAAACCACACCCCTTGTCAATTTCTCTTGGACTACATATTATTTACAGACTCTTTAAACTTAACTCTTTATTCAAAATCTCTACTTAACGTTACTTTTACTTAAAATAAAAACATTGTATATCACTAAATTAAGTTAACGTTCCTTTTATTCTAATTTAAACTAAAAACTACTAGAACAGATTATATAAACGGTTTGCACTTGAGTAATTTTTCTATCTAATCAGAATACTCAATTTGACTAGCAAATATTCTGATTTTGTACTGGTACATTTCCATCGCGTATTGTAAGTACATAAAGTAACTCGGTCCCTATCGATCGTTAATTACTTCTGTAGTACAACCAAATTATCTGTTCAGTTACCACACATAGATACTAATTTTGAGAGTACATACATAATTGATTGTAAACATTGCTACAGCATAGAGTAAAAATCTTTTATTTTTATACAAATAGTCGACAATCGAGCAGACGAACCACCTGATGGTAGGTGGTCACCGTAGCCCATGGACATCAGCAAGACCAAAGGTATCACTGATGCGTTGTCGGCCAGGAAATGAGAAGAAGGTAAGGTAAACTAATCATGACTATACATCCACTGAAAAAGACCCGAAAACTGGGCTCAGCAGTATATCTTGGGAGTCCAGCAGTGGACTAATATCGATCGACGATGTCACCAATGACAATAGATACCTATGACAGACGACGCGTAAAACAGCCCAAACAACGTAAACAGCCAACTTACATGTTCGGCGGATATCCACGATTAAATCAGAGGGCCCTCAACGAAGCGAGTATTTAGGCATTTCAATTTTATTCACCTAAACACATAAATTGGTATTACTGCACTAATATCAACTATTACATTTAAACGCCTGTCAAATCATTTCTACTCAAACAACTTTTAATACTTCTAATGAAATGTCTGCAATAACTGCATGCACATAATCTATTTAAAAATGACTGCTTCACTGCTACAAATGTTAAAGTAATTGATAGTTCTTTATACCGTAAGGAAACATTTCATTTTCAAAATTACAATGTCTCTTATATGTCGTCTCACTTATTAATTCATTTATATTGTAACCTAATTGTACTCTTATTAATCTACTGTGGAGGCAAAGTCCACACGGGAATTATCTCCGTTTTCTTTTCCCTTTTCTTATAAACATGTCTGTCTCCAAGTCGTACGTCGTCTTGTTTTCTATAATCGACCTCATCTCGCCCCTCGCGTCTCCAATCTGGCCGCTTCCGGGGCGACAAATCACTTCCATGAAACCTATTTTTCTTGAAATCTTCGTCATAGTATACTTTACTCTTGATAAACAGTCCATTTTTATCCAAATTACAATCTTCTAAAGGTACTTCGTCTATGTGGTCCTCATCGTCCAGTTCCAATACGTCATCCCTGTGAAAGGTGTAGGAATGTGGATAGTAGCCTTGCAGCACGTCTTCGCGCCTGTATTGCTGCATCTGGAGCCACACGTGCGGCAGCAGCAACGGGAACCTCAACAGCCAGTATCTGACAAACCCATCCGGCACTTTTCCCAATTTCTCGCGAACTTCCTGCTCCAACTCTCTGTAGTGATGTTTCTGTATACGAAATATTCTATATAGAAAAATAACTATCCACTGTTGAAATGGATACTCTTTCACGTCAAACGTGCCACACAGGTATAAATATTCTCTGTAGTTACTAAATATTTTATTGAATTCAAAAATTTACTGAGAATTTACCAGTTGGTAGTGACTCTGCCTGCCGAATGAACGGTGCCGGGTTCGATTCCCGGCCGGGGCAGACATTTATATGACAGAGAAATGTCATATTTGTGTATGTCCATGCCATCCGCAACACAGGCAATCCTAGTGCGGGGTTGTATAAACATTTACTTATTTATTTTATGTTGCCATTTGTTATCCATTATAAAGCAGATGTTCAAAACAGCAGTAGACATAAGAAGAATTGATAATTATATTTAAAAGATAAAATAAATAGGTTGCGACAAACAGACAAGCAAGCGATATATACTGGTAGTTTTTCATAGCATGTACCAAACTAACCAAAAACACGAACCTTGTTACGTATAGCGCGCAGCAGATGCGCAATTCGATCGCCTCTATACGTCCTCCTAGCGCGGAGGTCGCCAGCCACAGTGCCGCACACGTGAGCGCGCCAATCGCCGCGGATCACCTTACGCGCACCGACCTCTAACGGATGATCTTTACCCAATGAAACGTAGCTCTCCACGAGATCGCTGACGTCCTGATGACGTAAGACGTAATAATCAGTGTAACGGTGGACGGGTGCCTTGGTGACGTTGTACATTCGCTGTAATATAAAGGGTATGTTATACATTACCTGCAAGAAGTTGAGGACGCTCTGGCGACCCCAAAACAAGGGGTGTCTGAGGACAGCGTCGCACGGCGGGCGAGCGCATGGCCGCGGCGATAACATCGCGCGAATCACAATCTTCGATAGCAGCACCTGCTCCTCCGGTAGCACTTTACTGAAACAATTGAGATGTTCAACATCACATCATCCTGAAACTACCAATACTGTGCGATGTATGTACGTAATAACAACGACCAAACAGATCCAGCAGTCCTTATTAAACACTGATTCTGACTATTACGAAATAATATTTGTTTCTGTTACCTTTTTTTTTTTCAATGCATTATTGACCCACTGCTGGGCTCTCCTCTTAAAATACAATGAGGGAGGTTAAACATCTCTAATAATATTACGTGGAATTGTCAGATATGTACTTTATTTTTTTACGATGTTTTCAATATAATTAAATTTCTATCCATTCTTTGATACATAGCGATATAAGATGCATT
>DWPT01005721.1:0-11997 GCA_018251895.1 Agathymus mariae mariae
GTGACCACAATGACCGCGATCGTCTAGTGGAACGGTTTATGGTACGTTTTGGGCGTTCTGAGCATCAAGTGGAACGCACGCAATATGTTAATGCTCAGCAGGTATAGTCACTAAACTGTGTGTTTACATGTTATATACAATATGTTAAGAATACCTTGTTTGACCCGTAAGGAGCAAGGATTGCAATATTAAAACCAAAAAATCTTGTAATCAAATAATATAAAATTACACTATGATTGTGTAACACAGAGTACATAATCTCTTATAATATAATGGCGCTACAATAGACTAAAATGTTGCAACATGGCTGGTGCCAGAGACAAATTGATCTAGTTGTCAATTGTCAAACTGTCACTCACCAATAATAATTAGACATATCGTTACAGCATTGTCAACTTGTCAGTATTTGTCAAGCTTCAAACAAATCAAGAAATAAAATGATTAAATTTCATCGTCGATATCAAGAGAGGTGTGAGATTAAAGCATTATAAAAATATTAAGAAATTTACATTATGGCTGAAAATTTTAACATAAATAGGATATGTCGTTGCTGCCATGCTCAGGGGGTATTTAAGAGCCTTACGACCCCATACACCCAAGATGGCAAAGAAGAAATATATTCATATATGCTGAAACAAACTTTCGATGTAGTGGTAAGTTGAGATATTTTTTTATCAATTTTGCAATCGATACCACACGCATACTATGTTTATTATCAAAAAGGTAAGTTGTTAATGTCCAATAGGACTGCATTGCACGACCGTAACACGCGCCTCGTTATTAGTGACGTTGGCAAACTTAAAACCCCGTAACTTGATTTTAGTTGCGCTGTAAGAATACAATACAAAGTTATTTTTTTCGTCAAGTTCAGATCATACGTCTATAATCTATCCAGAGACGATTGCAACCGATATATATATATATATATACATATTGTATGAATGGTGATTAGTCTTACATGGAGGGTTTTTACCGCCTTAGCTAGTCACTAATCGTATAAAAATGTACTGCCAAATATTTTTAACATGTTTCAGTTGCAGTGTTTGATAACAAGCTAACAAGCAGGTTTACTATTTGTTTCTTGGTCTACAACATATTGGTTATGGGTATAATGATATAACTATGTAATTGTTTATTCAAAAGTATAAATACAGTTACTAACTCCTATAAAATATTATGATGTATTTAGTTTCTTTCGATATTTATATACATCTTATTCTATGTTACAGTTGTCAACAGTACAGGATGCCAGTGACACATCTATGATATGCAATACATGTATAAGTAGGCTCCGAGATGCTGATCAGTTCAAACAACAGGTATTGCTGTGTGAACGAACACTGAAGAAATTTTATAATCATTTTAACAAAAAAAGTAAGGAGTTTTGTTTTTCTCATACTCTGTGAAATACCAATGTATTGGAAAGTAGATTAATTAAATACCAGCTGCGAACAATTAATATATATAGTTGTAATGTAAACCAACACTTAATGACTAGGGGGCTAATGGTTCGCATCCAGCATAGATATTTAATTTATAGCAATTGTCTACTTATTAGAAATAAGGTATAATTTCTGTTAGTAAAAGAAAATATTGCAAGTTAACTTGAACACATGAGTTCTCTGTCATGTTTTTAAAGGTGTGTGAAGTGAAAGTCTGCATTTATGCATTTCAGCATTGTGGACTATGATCTTTACCTCTGTTTCAACAAAATTGTTTTTTGGTTAAAAAAAAAATAGTATAAGCCGATTTTAAAGGTTTGTTGAAAACTAGCAAAAAGTAACTGTCTTTTCAATATCATTTTCAGTGTTGTGTTGTAATTATTGTATACTGAGTGTTGGTGCATTACCATAGTATGATGCGCATGCATTAGTTTTATTTTAAGTTCAAAATAAATTCAATGGTTATCATTTTATATAACTTTATTATGAATATTGAAATCAATACCTATGCAAATAGTAATTAAACAAAAATTCATTACATTGCATTTATGGTGCCATTATTTCTATTCCTCTTTGGTTTAAGTTACTAATTAATTTATATATTTGAATGTTATTCTAGGCACTAAAGTTAGGGCAGTCAAAGAAGAACTTGAAATCTGCCTTGATGGTAAGTTATTTTAAAGGGTTAGTATCCAAGAGATTTAAATTAAGATTACCATTTGAGTAATGTGAATTGAAATTATGTGTTTAGATAATAATCATTGTTGTTTTTATAAACAAAATCATGATTTGATTAACATACCTACACAATTAAAGTCTGATTTCAGTGATCCTGTCAGTTGACAGATTAATATTTATTCTTAATGACTCTTTATAAATTTGTGTTCCAAAAAGGTGGGGCAGATTGATAGGTGGGGACCATAGGCATAACAGGGACAAATTGAGTCATGAACAATTGGTCAGACACAATGGGTTGTATTGAACTATATAAGTAAATATATAAAATACAGATATATGATTCATTGATTCAGCTCCATTTAAATTATTTTTAGTGTACACATATTCTCCTTTATATACTATAGGGCTTATTCAAATGAAATAGTTCATAATTTCTGATTGTAGATCTGAAAGCTGAAGAGCTGTGTCTCAAGGGGATCGTGTCTCAGGATAATATTGAACAAAACTATAGTGATGGTAAGCTGTAGCTTTCAGTATGTATACTGAATTTGAAGATTCCTTATAAACATTGGTCAATTGAATGCAGCTCAATTCTCCTATTTAGTCTGTAGCAGGGGTACCAAATGTGGCATGTTTTCAAGCTACCAGAAGGCTTCTGATAAGGTTTTTAAAATGCTATTTTAAAGTTCAGGACTGTGGTGCAAATTGAGCCTATAACAGTTACCCATCCAACTGACATTGCATAATTTCTTCAGTCACTTACTTCCTAATATAGTGGTTGATGGTGTTTAATGTGCATTATCTTACATTATCTGAAAACATAATTTCCTACCACTGTATTTAAATCAAATTACAGTTATTAATTCATTATTAGTATAGATAATGCACTGACGAAATATCATTTAAAAAAACAATATGATTTTTTAAATGATAGTGACAGTAGTTGAAATGGAAATATATTTTTAATTCAAGATGTGTAATTTATAGCTATGGTATATGGTACTATTGCTCATAGATTTAATGGGGTGACACACCCTGGCTGTGATATAAACCTTTTTTATTGCAGAAGATAAAACTCGATTGGGGATCTTTACACAAGCAATGGATGTGGATGACCAGCCGCTTTCGGTTTTGAGAGGTCAGGATACCCACGAGGAATGGGCGCTGCTGGATGATAGTGATGGTACCGAATCTTTTATGTTACGAAATTTATAGTAGTATTCATGAGATAAAAAAATTAAATTGATTAGTGTAAAATGGTGTAACACGATTTTTATGTCAATAGCAGACAAAATGGGTCATGTGATGGTATGTGGTCACACCCGACCATGGACATTCGTGACCTCAGAGACGTCAACGAGACGTCAGCCAAGAATGAAGCAGTCATCTATTTAATAAAGAGTATTTACAAATGAGCCCCTCCAGTTCAGTCTACTGTTTAAAACAGAAATTATTTTCTACAATACATTAATAAGGCTACAGATGGCTATTCGACAAGTCGACTGCAACATTTGTTTGTTACATCCAGATCAAAATATCAAACTTAATTTCCAGATGAAACTAAACCATTAACGGAAATAAAAACTAAGAAATTCGCCTGCACCATATGCTTCAAACAGTTTACATACAATGGATCACTAGAAGTTCACATGAAAATTCATACAGGGCAGAAACCCTATCCGTGTCGTGTTTGCAACGAACGATTTTCTCACAACAAGGAACTCATCAAGCATATATCTTCCAGCCATTCGGATAACGGAAGGTTCCCTTGCAAAGTTTGTGCAAAAATATTCGACAAGGCCAGGCAGTTGAAGAATCATTTAAGCGTGCACTTCGATAGCGACCAGTTCAAATGTTCCGAGTGTAATAAGCTATTCCAAAGACGCAAAGGCCTAAAAGAACACATGAAAATACATTCAGGGGAACGGAACTTTAAATGCAGTATTTGCAGCAAATCATTTGGACACAATCAGACTTTGAAATCCCATATTCTAACCCACACTGGAGAAAAGCCTTACGTATGTGATGTCTGTGGCAGGAGATTCCCTCAAAGGACACATTTAAAACGACATATCTACATAATACACACGGGGGTCAAGCCTCATTCGTGTAAAGTCTGCCAGAAGAAATTCTCAAGCAAGAGTTACCTGTCCATACACGAGAGACAACATACCGGAGTCAAACCTTACTCTTGTGAAGTTTGCAAGAAAGATTTTACAGCATACACGACACTCAAAGTCCACATGAGGGTTCACACCGGTCAAAAGCCATACTCCTGCAGTTTCTGTGACAGGCAGTTCGCTCAAATGTCAAGCTTTAAGCTTCACGAAAGAACGCACACTGGAGAAAGACCATATTGTTGCAAAATTTGCAAAAAGATGTTTGCTGACAACGGTTACTTGAAGATTCACATGAGAGTTCACACTGGAGAGAAGCCTTACAATTGTGAAGTGTGCGATAAAGCTTTCAGGGAGACAGGTCAGTTGAAACGACACATGAAGACACACAACCAGATTAAATTGACGTGTAAAATTTGTAACAAGCAGATTGGGAACTTAACGAGACATATGAGAATCCATTCTGTTGAAAGGCACAAGTGTACTGCGCGGGTGAAAAAGAAACCATTTTATTAAGTTATTATATGTTACTGTTCACGTTCGACGATCGATAGATACACTGGTGTCGATGATGATTTTTTGTCCAAAGACAATCGTTCTCTGGTCGCCGTGGCGTTGGGCATGGCGGCCTCGCGTAATTAATCCAATTTATCGCTTTTTTATAGCGGTGAGTAAATCGTACGAGCCTATATTCATTTATCGAGTCCGAGCGGACTTAATCCACTTTCTCACTTATAAGTTATCGGATGTGGCCGATAGTGTCAAAAAAGGGTAGTCCACGAGTGTTTTGAGTCTATGATCCACCATCGAGGAGGTTGGAGTCGTACGTCAGTTAACTTGTTGTGTACGTGTGTGTAAGTGTACAAACTACATATCTAATAGCCTAAGAAGGCTCGGTGAATAACTTCACTTCATGTTATCATATCGCGACATGCACCTGATTTTAATGCTATCAGCCTCCCCCAAATACAGTCCACTTTGTCGTAGGGTGTGTTTGCAAGCGATTGGACCACAGTGTTCTGTCACTCGTCCGACAAAAGTTATACGTTAATGAGGTACATACGTTTATATATAATGCGAGAGATTGGTAATGTATAAGTGCTACAAATTGAAAAATTATTTTAAAAACTAAAGATTGCTTGGACATGTATTTGATAAATAACCGTAAGTTAACTGTTCGTTGTAACTGTGGGCAGAAAAATATTCCTCGAGAGTGTCTCACCGCCGCTTCCTCTGGGACTACTCACGGCAGGGATTTGCCGAAGCGACGGTGGAAGCTTCTGTAGCTTCACTAGAGAATCTCGAAGTAACTCGGAATAAGAAAACAATTGCTGTATGTGTTAGAGCGAAACAGATGTATTGTAACGCTAACCGTTTTTAACGTGGCTGATGGATGGTGTCCTGCCGTCTAGTACAGCCAGTCGTTCACAAGGTACACGATGAATATAATTATAAGGATATTATATATTTAAGAGTAGACTGTTGATCACCACTCAGAGGTGTGTATAACTTTCTTTCAGTTAAAAGATTAAATAAAAATAAATAATAATGAACAAGACTGAAATAAGCATTATAAATACATTTTGTATTTAGTAAGATGTTAGTTTTAAGTTATTTTTTATAATATGCACCGAGCATAACGAACAAAATTGTTCCCCTCGTGAGACACTAGAGAGTTTGTAGATTCGGAATAGAATATTTTAAGTGTAACTATCTAGAGCAGACGAAATAACAACCAACGAGCTTTGAGTGTACGACCTTTTTTGTAATACCTTGTAGCCGACTGCCAATTTATTTATTATATGTAATTTACAGGATCGGTTTTATTACGATAGTATTATGACCGCCTTCACCAGCTCTATAGACAGCTCCAATCGAAAAGATGTATCTCGCTCCATAAAGTTCATAATACGTTGGTGCTACACTCGAGTCAGACACGACATGTTCTGTAATATCATCCCAACGGTGTCTCAATCGCGCGGTAGATAGACCTGATTTTCACGAAGGTCGGGGTGGGTAGCGTGCGCGCGCGGTTAAGTTGGGGAACGCTGCAGCGATGGATAGATGATGATTCCGAGGTCCATCGAGACCCATCATGGCGGTAGCAGGTGGTGAAAGGTATAATTATTATTCGAACATTGCGAACGAAGTACGTACTTCAAACCAGTTTCCTGCTGACTTTTAGAGAGATGATAGTCTACCAGGCGGGAGATACGGATGTATTTGTTGTCATACTGTACATTTTAATGGTAATAATGCTCTGTAAGAGTCACACTCCATTTTTTGTCAGCATATTTTTTCATACCGAAGCGTTGACTATGAAATAAATTATTTTTTAAATTAAGTATCTGTTGTTTTTTGACACCCTCGATCCACAAAAGTGGCATGTTAAATATTTTGCACCAGTGCCAACAAACGAACAACAGCGACAAACGACTCGAGTTCGCCTCCGCACAACGGGAGTGACGGATAACACGAGGGGATTTGTACCGCTACAGAGCGTGTAGAATAATCAAAAATTAAAACCAATAATAACAAAATGACACGCTTGTTTAAGTTTTTCTAAATACACTAAATTTGTAAAACTATACTGATCCGTGGACCGAGGTCCGCAAGTCTCGGCATAGATTGAAAGAGATCTAATTATGAGTTAGCCGCATTTATTTTCTACGTTTTACAATAGATGCAGTGTAGCTATTGTTATTCTATGCATATATATGTATGTATATATATATATATATATACACGTATATATTGCTATTGCTGCCATAGCCTCAATATTTGTTTAATAAATATTGGCTGCTCACGCAAACTTGTGGTTGTACAACATAATATTAGTATATATATATATACATACGACGTCCAGACTGTTCATTCGGAACAATATGCCTTTCAAATGGTAAAAAAAATCAATAGGTGTTCTGGAGATATACACAAAGCCACAAATATCGAACTCTCTATAATATAAGTTTATGTTGTACTTCCTGTGTGTAACGTGATTCAAGGATTCAATCAAATATTTGTCTCCGTCGCTACCACTCACTATACATACGTCGACTAGAGAATTGATCAGCACGTATCCGACCTCACTACATGCCACCTACGTCATTACCGCGCGGATATTGCATCGAGAACAAAACGATGACGTTCCCCTCCCGGCCGCGGCGTGCCGCTAGCGACATGACGGCATCCGTGGACCGCTGCATCTCGTGCGGCCGCAGTCGACCTGTGAACGTTTGCGTTACTGTCGTACACATCACCATCCCGGGCTGGTGATTCATATACACTCTCGGGGGACATTATATATAACGGGGAGTGAGCCGTTTCATTGTTTTTAGAAAGTGTGACGTCAGCATGGCTATGGTAGGTACTTTAAAAGCAAAATTTCTTCAATTCAAATTATTCTTGTATTTACTTGAGATCTCTGTACTGTTCGACGAACCGTGCTGTGCTGTGCTTTTTTTTGTGCCCAGTCAAAGGAAAAAGCACTACTCTCCGGAGATGCACGGGAGGGGCGTGGTGAATGCTCATGTTATGTGGTACTCCCGAAAAACCTAGGGGCCTACCCGCTAAACACCACCCAGGGTTGTTTTTGGCTATGCAGCCTGATAAACGTCATTTGTGGCGACTTCACCTGGGAAGGTGGGGGTGGGGGCGCTAGTGGTACAGCCTAGAGGGCACCCGCATGTTGAAGTGACACTGAAGGTGTCGTCGAACAGTCGTATTTATACAGAAATGTTGGTTATGACCACGTGGTACAAAAATCAATTTACAATCATTTTTAATTATGCAATGAATTTAGTCTTTGAACTAGATTAATAATAATTGTGAGTTACGATCATTTTTATAAACTTAAATCAATTGATAACTATAGCCGCAAAGATTCAATGATTTGATAAACAGTAATAGAATGACACATTTGACTTGTGTTTGACACGTCATGTGGAAGCTTGCTAAGGCTTCGGCGCCGATATATACTTTAAGTAACTTTAACACGTACCGTAACCATGCTAGTCCCTGTATGGAATTTCCTCCCCCGGTACTGGTCGAAACTATGTCGAGCTGCCTTCGTGTCCATATTCCATTCTATTCACTTAGAATCGCCTTAATAACGTTCCGCTTGTATTAAAATTAGTATTTAAAACAATGTTTAACGTACAATACATTTATTAGAGATACAGTGTAAATTAATCTCCGGAATAAATAATTCATTCGTAATAAAATTGAGCGTTTCATACTCGAGTACTCGAGACTAAGAATGGTTGGTCTCAATCAACTCTCTATCAACCATGTACACACGATCGCGGCATGAAATACCTTTGCATTGACAATTACGGTATGTAGAAGCCAGTAAAATAATAAATCGGTGTTAAGTGTGGTATGAGGCATTTATAAACAAAAAACAGCATGCCCTAAATCAAAATTCCTGTTACATCTGTTCTAGAAAACCTTTTTTATAAATTTGTACTTTACATGTATAAGCCAAGAAAACGTACCCGTTGGCCACCACGATACCCTTTAAACTAAAGAGGCTCGCTTCAACACGCGGTGGTCCCGTTTCACACAAATTGTACAAAGCTCTTACCAGTTTTTAATGCATATATGGTATTATGCAGAGGATTTTGTTTCGACGTTTCTTCTCCCAAGTCGTAGCACCTTTCAAAACAGTTGTAGAAGCAAAAAAATGCACGTACAGGTGTATCAAGCCAGTGTCAATGTCAGTACTTAGCGGAGTCAGCCCGGGAACATCGGCATGGATTAGGTTTCACCACCTTCTTTACATATCCTGAACCGAATTCTAAACCTGCAGGAACACTCAAGACTCGTCGACTTCCTTCTTCAACTCCAGCTTGTGTACTCTCCTGGTATGTTTCTGTAAATATGTCCATTTAGTATACTTTTTATCACAGAGGGTACAACGGTGCCTGACTTCCTGGTGTACGATCAGTATGTGTCTATTCAAGGTGTTCCTCTCTGGATAAGACTTGGAGCAAATTTGACAGACGTGCGGTCTCGTCTTGTGCGACATTAAATGCTTTTCAATATCCTTAAAGCTTTTGTTGCATAAATCACACTTGGTGCGTTCCACGACGCGGCCCGGGTAAGCTAAACTATTCGGATCGTGAATTCTTTTCTTGTGGCGCCACAATTGCGATGGTTGAGTGTATTTTTTGTCGCACATATCACAACCGTGCGCCTTGATGCCGCTGTGCGCGATAATATGACGGTTCAGGGAGTATTTGCACGTAAAATCCTTCGTACACAAATGACACTTGTACTCCTTCTGACCAACGTGTCTTTTTAAATGAGACATAAACTTCCCTCTGGTGTCTAGCTCCAGTTTACACACCTTGCAGGTGTACAGCTTCTTCGCCTGAGCGGCGGCGCTGGACTTCGGGTGGTGCTTGAACTGATGGTATTTTAGCTTCCACGGCGACACGAAGCCATCGGTACACATGTCGCATTTGTAAGGCCTTTCTCCAGTGTGAAAAAATGAATGTGCTTTCAAATGTTTATTCGCCGTGAACGTCTTGGGACACAATTGACACTTGAAAGGTCTCTGTTTCTCGTGCACCGTTCTAATGTGGCTGTTCAGGTTCGCCAGGTCGTTGAAAGCGTGCCCGCATACGTCGCATATACGTTTTTTAGTTGCACCGTAATGCCACAGGATATGTTTTCTCAAAGTCTGCTTGTAAGCAAATATTTTATGGCATATATCACATTGAAACTTCTCGGTTTTCGTATGAACATTCAGATGTTGGTGTAATGAACTTTTGTTGCGGAAGGATTTACCACAAAATTGGCATTTATAAAGCTCAATGTCATGAATTTCGCTGTGCCTTAGATAATGGAGTCGCCCGACGCACTGTAGGGCACAAATTTGGCACTTGTAAGCGTCCCTGTGTTGTTTCATTATATGGTTACGCAGCAGTTTGAGCAACTTATATTTCTTGTCACACGTTTTACATACATATACATCTCCATCTTCGGTCTTGACGTGCGATTCAAACTCGGGGTCCACTTGGTAATTCATCGGTTTTCTTCGTTTGACTCTAGCTAGAATAAAATGGGAGTATTAACTACAATAAGTGTCTACACGCATCAATGAGTACTGTTTTATGCGCGACTGAGAAAACTCTTTTTCATATAATTTCATAAATGTATAATTAACCCACCACTACTAAAAAACACATAAATAAATCCATTTATGATCACATTTGATTCAGTTTTCAGTGCATTAGCTTTTTTTGTACAACAAAAGCGCGTCGTTGAGTCTATTATATTTCTGTAATGTGTTAAAGACCGTGTGAGAAATAATGTGCAAGTAAACCTTATCAGTGTGCGTGAGTAGTTTGAGTACGTAAGAGAGGATCCAGGCGCTAGTTCTCTTCCGTTGTTCGATATTCTATACGACCCACTGTTTATCTTTATAGTAAAAGTACGCGTCTAATAAAAAACCTAGGTGTTACCTAAACCTCCCCATTTTGGATGGATCTCCGCGCCCGGCGCTGGAACGGTTACGGATGACACCGACGACTTCCCTTTAACGCCGTGCCTTTTATAAATCCTCTCAGAAACCAGTGCCCTCGCCTTGTCGGTTTTAATATATTCATTTGGAATCGTTTCATGAACAGCATTAGAAGGTGCTTCTGAAAATATTATTATTATTACTTATCTTGCAATTGGGAATAAATGACTTATCTGGTTCTCTCAATTAAAGAAAGCAAACCGGGCGTCATGCGTCATACATTTTTCCCGTAACCAATAAATAAATAAACAACACACACACGCCCTCACTCTACAGTCCCCTGTATCGTTCGTTAAATGGACACAAATAAGACAACGCACACACAGACGAAGCGAGAACAAACATTTATCTGTCACATAAAAGCCCGGGCCCTACGTCACTGAATCCGGCATCTATCGCTCGAAAGGATCCAATCGCTTCACGATCCTTCACTACCTATCAACTGGGCTACCGAGTGATCAATTGACCGATTGGTCGAAATAATCTGAGTTTTATTCATGTGTTTAGCCACTGGGCGGCCATAGCCCTCGAACCCCGACATTGTGAGGTCAGATGAGTGCCCAGCAGTGGGACAATTATGGGTTGTAATGATGATGACTTAGTAAACAAAATATCGACGCAGAATACGTTTACTATATAAATTAGTCAAACGCAAATTTGTCCAAGGGTGACAAGGACAAAAAAGCCTTAAACAATATTTCCAAACAAAACTCATCGACGTACCTTCATGTTCTTCTTTTATTGTTACACGATATTTTTCGTTGGCATAGTCTGGAACAATAGCGTGAAGTTATTAAAATAATAATATCGGTAAAATTAATCTTCGGTAATGGCGCGAAACACAGAAACCGCTTTGAAGGCCTTAAAGGTTGAAGGTTGGTGGAGCTGGTGTGGCGCAGATATAGTCAGGGCCAAAGCGATGTAACGGCAAGAGTTCGATGGGGTAGCGTTTTAACAGCGGCCCATTGCCCACGGGCGCTTTCCTGGCTCCATTTCAGTGTGCTTAAAACACATTCCTTCAACTATTTTGTATGAAATGAGTTAACATGGGCAGATAAGATCGATAGATAAGTGCAATCATACGGTAATGCTACATTCAATAAATTAGACACAATAGACTATGTTTCTTGTGTCAGATGGGTCGAGAGTTAGAGGTAATCCCCCCTATTACACGGTATATTTGTTCCGCGTTATAGGAAAACGCGTTGTACGAAAATTCTCGTAAAACGCG
>DWPT01005722.1:0-11997 GCA_018251895.1 Agathymus mariae mariae
ACTTGCAAGTTTCAATGTGGCGTTAGTATTTAATTTCTTAGCTTTGTGTAGTTTAAAATAATTTGTTAACTATATTATATATTTTAATGTCATTTATATACTTTATCTACATACATACACTTTATCTGAATGTCATGTACATATATATTCTGCACATTATTTACCCCAAATTATTAATTTTTTAGAACTTATATACAATTTTACATTCGATTTCAAAAGAAACCGTTAGAATACATGAGAATAAGAGCCGATGCAATAAAAGATTTTTTCACATCAATACGTTTCACAACGGAAGCTAGATTAAAAAATAACATTCTCAAGTATTGATTTCACTATCGACTTACGGTTCTGGATGCATGATTTCTAACCGTTGAAATTACAATAAACTCAATACGGAAAATTAGCATATGTCTATCATACAAAATATGATCCAATAACAGGACAATACTCGAGACATGCAAAACTGTAAGTGATACGTGAAAAGACGATTCACTGATTCCAGACTATTTCAAATTAAAATGTATCATAAAAAAATAACAGTGCCACCGAAAAATGTAATGCCGTTTAAAAATGTTTATGAATATATCACAATTGCACGTTCAATAATTGAATTGTAACGTTATGTGAAATGTTGGTGACACGAGGGCAGTGGGTCGCGCCCCATGGGCTGGAGGTGTTTTCGACAAAACGTCCCAATGTGCGGTCTACAATGCATCGTACGCAAATTAACTTTGGCTCCATACAATTTTTATTGCCAATAAAAAACATCTATTCATCGATTCGCAACGTTCAGTCCATGTGCCGGCATAAAGAAATTTTAAACGTCGCTAAATGATTTTTGCATATGACAGGGCAAGCCAAAAAGCGAACGCCATACTTATGTTAATCTCGTAACATGTGTAAATGCAAGGATCTTCGCGATTTTATTGGCGTACTAGTATAATTTAAATTCGATTGTTATATTTATAACGGAACGTAGTAGACCGTTACAAATTCGTTTATTGATAAGGTGATAAGCTGATTTAATGTATAGTCTTTTAGTCGATGTGGTATAAAGGTAACGCAAAGCAATAAATAAATTTATCACTACATTGTTTGGTAGGACTAGCATGACTAAAATAAAAATGAAAGAACAGAGTAGATATGCGTGAAACGTTTATGATATATATTGTTTTTATTTAACCTACAGTTTGTATTATAGAAACGGTCATTTTTTAAGTTGCGCATGCCTCAATGAACTAGTTTTTTATTTATATTTATAATTAAAAACAACCAAAAGCATCCAAGCAACTAAGTATTTATGTTTCCATGGTGTTATCAAATATGTATTTAATTATATATAAAAATAATAACAAAAAATAGACTCAGGTATAAGATATAAACATCGTATAAGTATAAGTGGATGTTAAATTAATTAAATTAAAAATTAAACTCATAATTCCCTGATTTATAAAAGATGCATTTACATACAAGTAAATGTGTTGGTCGGAATTCGACTATTACCTGAACTACCAATATGAATTATATTTATGCACAATCTAACTATATGGTAATATGATTGACGAATTGATTCTCAAATTTGCTTCGCATTGTGCTCAGTTGTGTTGTGTGCAAATCCGTTAGTGATAGGCATTAACATGCAAATGTTAAAATCGATAAAATCAAAATCGATTCTTTCCATGTTGGTTCTCTGTGGCATGAATAGGCGGGAGCGAATTATATGAAAACGGTCCGTTGCTACCGAAATTCAAATTTAGAAAGATTACAATCGATTCGACATTGTATTCTATAGTAATTTTAATATTTGGATGTCCTTGAATAAGTGATACGTAATCAATATTTTATAAAATACATTTTGATTTCAATTTCTCAACTTTTATTAAAATGGAATCAAATATATATTGATTTCTGTAAGAGGAAACGAGTTCAAATGTTATTACCTAGTGCTCGTAGTAATCGATCACAACGGGGTTCTCGATAATCAAAATCCATCATTGTCAACAAGAAAAAAGCTTCAGTCAGATTCCGCGTCCGTAACAATTACTGTTCCTAATAAAATACCAAATCTAACAGATACCTAATAGTACTAGATAAGAAGCACAGTTCAACTGAACGATTCACTTTTTTTGAGAGGCGCCTAAGTACCTATCTGCCTACATTAATAAATGATTACGGTAAACAAAATTTCATCGTAACGATACGATCCTGCGGCCCAGTTGATGAATGAACTTTTACCGTGGTCGGACAAATGATTGTCATTATTTTATTTTTTAATATAAATAGTTGACAGACGAGCAGACGTAATAAGTGGTCACCGTCCCCCATGGACATCGGTGACACCAAAGGTATTATTGATGCGTTGATGGCCAAGAAAGAAGAAGAAAGAAAGTGCTGGTTCTCAAGCCCCCAGCCAGGTAGTCTGCTCCCCTAGTTCTTTGCATCGGTACCATATTCTTTTATAGATACTTAATTTACTAACCTATTAATTATCTCAGAGATATAAAACTAAATTATAATCTATCCAGCAGTTTTCCCGTGATGCGCGCACAACGGCAGACCTCTATCATTATACTTATATAGAAATAATAATTTGTTTATTTACGATATTGGGATGTTGCAAGCATTAACTTATTTTATGTAAAAAAAAATACGTTTGAAATTATCTCACCTAACTGCTGTAGAAGCCAGTGATTCTGACAGTTTTTAGTTTTGTATGACGGTACTTATGAAATCTATAAAAGATCTTTAATTTACAACCAAGCTACACTAATGCGACTCGTGTGCGCGAGACTGACGACTGCAGAGCGCGGGATGACAGAGATGACGTCACGAACAGCCCTCTCCACGCTAGAAGCACGCGTTCAAGTGGATATCGAATCATCGACACTCAATAAGCTCAATATCCACCGCCGTCTGCTTGGAATGAACACCGACAATGTGATAAAGACCACGCCGTCTGCGACGCGGGCGCGTATACGATTAGACCAGTCTTTCCCAAAGCTGTCGATCACGTTAACTTTTGGTCGTTGGAGATCTTCAGGTACAAGGCAAGTACAGTACAAGTAGAAAAATTGATATTAGTTTAAAGTAAGGGACATGTGGCTGTTTAAAAACAGCTACTTTTCAAATAAATATTACATCCATGAGGTAAATAAATTTAAATTCATGTGCCGGTGCATACTGTTATTTCAATCGTAAGCGAGAAACACACCATGGAATTGTAACATTGTGTGGCAAAAATGTGTGAACAACATTTCGGCGTTGTCGAATCAAGTTAGTGTCTTCCTTGCCTGCATTGGGATTGTCCACTAATAATTCTAAGAGTCTGCAGTCAAATTGCGTGCTGGACTATGCTTCTTGTCTTCTCAACTACGCAGATTCCGTGGCATGCTAAAATCTGCTAAAGAATTGAAGGTAGGTCAAAGCCACACCGTTCCGACACATCCCTAAAATCATCACAAATTCAGATTGAAAATCATTTAATCATATAGGTATTTTTTTTGCTTCGACTACCGTTTCGGAAAGGTGCTTTAACATCGAGGAGAAGAAACGGCGAAAGAAACTCCTCAACAATAATCCTGAGTCTGATCGTTCGCATTCTGTCGTCATGAATAAGATCAAGGCATACATACGCCACGCAAGCCAAATACGAGGTGAAACATTTCAAGCACCATACATGTAGTACATGGACAAGTTAGTCACTGGATTTAATTATTCAAACGGTTTCCAATTATTATCGGCATCGTTTATATTTTAACACAGATAATATAGAAAGAATTGTTTAACTAGTTTGGCGGTCTTGTGACAAGCCATGGATGGAACTCTTCCGATATATCGATATTTGAACAATTAAATAATTTACCTTTTCACGGTTTTTATATGTAAGTAATTAGGCATTTTTGTCTGTCGTCTAGTTGGTAAAAGAAACATAGTCCCATTTCTTACTTCATAGTTACACTTCGGCACGAGAATTCTCAGTGTTACCAGTGGCATATTCACACAGAGGCATCCGTGTCCCGAATCTGCCTCAGCCGGCAAACTGTTGCTAACTCCACGTTCGGGCTGGGTACCAGGCGACTGGGCTATAGGGTCGTCACCTATAAAGATATTCGAAGATTGACGTGAATATAGTCGCACTGTATAGCTTATGTAAAACAAGGATTTGTAAGTATCACCGTATATGACGACAAGTTCTCAAGAGTTCCACAATACTGGACAGCGCAATGAATGCCACAAATGTTTGTCACAGACTGTTTGCATTTCTCACATCAGTGCGGTGATGCAGAGATGCGGTGTCGAGTGTCGATGTTACTGGCGTCGAGAGGGCTGTACGTGACGTCACATCATCCTGGTTTACTTTCAATGCTACCAAGAGAAATAATATAAAGTTTAAACATACAAGATAATATTAATAGATTTTTTTGTATGTCCTCATATGCACTGAGTAGCTCGTATGATTTAAGGCATTATTTGACATATGGCAAAATTTCTTTATTGAAGATTTAAGCCGTTCGAATTTTGAGGATAGTTACGAAATGGTTTATAATTAAAATATAAATTACAGTAATAAATTAGTACTTGATTCATAGTTACTCTAGCAATTAACCATGGATTAAATTTTAAACATCGATAAATAATGTAGGATAGTAATGTTTTCCACGGTACATCACTACCAAGACCTGCACACACGACTGAATCACTAATTCGATCACTAAACAACGGCTTCGCAATTCAATCCACAACGAGCACTGTGATGTAAAGTGGAGAAGAACTTTTTGCATCAATCCTGAATTTTATTCATATGACAATAATTTGGCCCCTCAAATTAAACACCTTTTGGTGGTCGATAGAGCGTGTGCGGTAATCTCCGTTGATCATTTAACGTGTTTGTGGGGTTTCGGGAGGCTGCGGCGTCGCGCAAGGAGGCGTGTGGCTTCATTTACAAGCTGGTGGTGTGTTGTTCATTTCAAATTGTTTCGATTACTTACATTTATAAAAAACATTCTAATATTATAAAGAGATAGTGGTAATTCTGTGTATATGCGGACAGTAATCTTCTGAACGAAGGCACGTATTTGAAAAATTCTTGTCATACAAACGAAGTCGGGGCGGGCCACTAGTGGAAGATAAACTTATTGTATTGCAGACAAATTCAGTAGGCGCCAATCTGAGCTTAGGCAAGAACACTTTTGCATATACTTTTCAGTAAATAGTATAACTATATGTATTGAGATTAGAAATTTTTAAGTCCAATTTAAATTCTATTTCTGCACGAAATCAGCACGTTGTCGAATTGTTCTCACTATTTGAAAAAATGTATTTAGTTTTGAAACAAACATTAATATATGTATTGGATACTTTCGTGTTATTTTTTAACAAAGTTTTTTTTTACCGAATACTTCCAAGAGTAATTAAGTATAGTTAATATCCGAATAGATAAAAAGTATAATTATAAGACGAGAAACTGATATTCCATAACAAAATTAAATTAATTAACATCATTTAGTTTAGTCACAGATTGAAAAGTCCTTCTTTCGCACTTATCATGTCTACTGGTTAGCTGATGATGTATTCAGCTCATCAAGAATCACTTCGTCCGCTACTCTCTCTTCACGCAGACCAAACTTTAATCAAACAAACGTAGCGTACAATGCAATGAAGGTTATTATGTCCTTCTAATCCCTGGGACTTAAACGAAACTTTAACACGAAGAAATTAAAGTCCAGATTGGCAACCGACATGTCGGTTAGCTTGGTATTTGTTTAGGTGCAGCGATGTCATCAAATCACCACGTCATTCTGCGAGTTAAATCCACCAAACATAAGTGGTTTTGTGTGAAACCTGAAAAATTGCGTAGTTGGGAAGCGGGATGCCAATTAAACGGTATAGTGGGCGCTATCAATACAGATCAATACAGATGTCAACTAAGGATTCTGTAAAAGCGAACTACTTACTTTTAAACGTTGGTAACCGTAAGCTTAGAACCCTTAAACCGCAGCTTTAACAGGTGTCTTTTACGAGTGTCGCGCTGGAGCTACACCTATTTGATTATCTGTTTATGATTCACCCGGCTGCCTATACGAGGCTAGGAGTAGACGTTAGCCTATACCGTATTCATCTGGCCTAAAACAACCTGTGCGCCGTACGACAGTATGGACCTCAGGAGCTTTATCAACTTTAATGGATGCTAGAATATTTTTTGAAACAAGTAACCGTATCATGTAATGTTAAATTGTCGACGTCGCTCATGGCCACGAGAGGCGACAGTGATGCAATGGCAGCCAGCTAAGGACCAGGCGGTGCCACGCTTCCTAATTGGCACTCCGACACTGCCATGGAAGTACTTTAAAGCATTTTGCTCTGTAATACGGTATTTGTTGATCTTCACAACTCCAAAAAATCTTGATCTCCAACGCTCTCCTTCTGCCTAAGCCCTTTGGATATACTATACAGTAAGGTACAATGTGTAAGATCACAAATCCCTATGAGAATTTTTAATAAAGTTATTCATTCGACGCTTATACTGGCAATGAACTATTTCCGCTTTAGTGTTTTACCTAAAAATGAAAAATAATTTTAATTTGTTTCTCACTGTAACAAGTCACAATAATGTTTATATTTTAAGTAAATTTAACCAAATAAAGGTATACGATTCGTTTGAATGTTGCAATCGCGACATCATTCATCATTTATGAATTCTATAAGCTTCATATAAACTCTCATGAACGTATCTCATAAAACATAAATAATAATCACTCACAATCACACAATCGTCGTCTTTTTCAAAAACATAATACACTTTATCACTAGTACTGTGACCTTAAACTTTATACAATCTGTTTTTTTTTGTGATGTCGTGAAGCAATTGAGATGTTCTACATCGCCAATAAAGCGTTTAGCTAAAATAGTTTCTGTTTCTCTTATTTTATCTGTACTATTTAGGCAGCTAACTGTAGCAACAGGAACCTGACTGTATTTGCCTCATCCATCCATCAGCAGTACCACGAGCAGTGACTTGGATAGTTTAACTCTATTACAACAAATAATAAATTCACCACTCAATAAATTATTATATTTCTGTAATCAGAAAATTTAAAAATATCAGTGACGTCCGAATTCAACTCCCACGGGACAGAGTTCTGCCCGGTTAATTGATCCAAGGATATTATCTATTTCTCGAAGACGAATGATTGGAATTTTCCAGTAGGTTTTTTCTGTAGGATAAAGCAATTATATGTCATTCACGTGGTTCTTTCAAAATTATAGGCTCGATACTTTCGGAGACAATGGGGGAGTACGGTGAATAGTCAAAGTTATAGACATATATAGGAATTGCATCCCAAAGGATTACAACCCTGTTGGAACCGAGCACCGTTGTTGTGTGGTGTGTGGAACACCTGGCTGTGGTTTTTCTTTCATTACCGAAGCATTCTTAAAGCTTTGTACAAGTAATGTACAAGCTACATAAACTTCACCGTGTTCCGTTGCTTTTTCCCAGGAATGCTATACAAATTACCATCAGTCTACGAGCCATCTGTCCATGCACCAAGGCCCTCATAATAGCTAAATCCCGTAAATAGAATAAACACGTGAATCTATAAAAACCCTTACACATAACCCGCACCTTGCACCACAATAGTACAAGAGCCTACAGTAATCGCTTCTTAATAAAGTTAAGTGCAACATAAAGATTACTTGACCGGTGATTCTCTGAAGGATTTGCTTATATAAGCTATCATTATTAAGATCACACTTTCTTCCGTTTAAGTGGTCTTTAGTTGACAATAAACATTGTATCATTTACTTAAATATATCTTTCCGGTGTTGTTCAAATATGAATCCTATTTCTTAAGCCATAAGGCGTAAGTAATTTTGTTTTGTAAGTTCATGGTCTTCTGAAACCGGATGTTAAAAAGAGTGATTTAAAGTCGCATTAGCGACGATAATAATCTGATTCGAAATGCAGATTTGCCCATTGCGAGACACGGTGTCCTTTGTCGATCAGGTACATACAACCCGCGATTCGATGAAGCCTTTTCCTACTAAGCAACAGAACAGACTTCTTGTTTGTATGCGGCTGTGTCTCACGGTTAAGGAGTAAACGGTACGCGATGTCGCATAACTAGTATCGTCTGTGTTTTAAGCAACTTTTCACTTTGGTTACTTCTGAAATGTTTTTGAACGTGTGTCCGATGCACTATTGGATTAAATAGGCGGATTTATCGCTTGCTTTATGACTAATATCGCGCCGGTGGCTCTCCTGGCGTTACAGATGAGCACGAACAATAACGTCATCCGTCTTATTAATATCTAACTTTTACCGTGATTTACAGTGATTTTTAAATAGTCAAAGCATCTCCGTCCTCGGGAAGAGCAATAAATTTGTAATGTTGAACAAAATTTTCCAATATGACTTTTTAATATTTAACGAGCAGGCGGTTCACCCGATGGTAAGTTGTCATCGTCGCCCATGGATATCAACAACACCAAAGGTATCACTGATGTGTTGTCGGCTAGGACATGAGAAGAAGGTAAGGAAGAAAGTAATCTGTCTTAAATTGGATAGAGGGACTTCCGTCACCTGCATTAGTCACAGAACACCAGGAATGCAAAAGTCGTGTACTCCCATAAGTGAATAATTATTTATTTCGTTGCACCGACAAAGTGAACACAAGCCCATCAGCAAAAAAATATCATTACAAAATAAGTGTCGCCTCAATTATAGGCGCAAACCATTTATAGTGAACAGCACTTTATAAAGTCAACAAATAATAGTGATAAAAATTGATGACACGTTAACAGTTCATAGTCCTATATTAGTGGCTACTTGACAATATTCCCTGGATCAAGTATTGTCTGTGGAGGTAGTTCACATGCCGTCGGCACTTATAGCATTAACTCAAAGCGAATGAGGAGATTACTACCACACGGTAATACGCAATATAAAGGAACTGCGCTCAGGATGTTCCATTAATATCCTCCTACTTTCGCCGAGGAAACTTCATCTTTAGCTCGCGAGACATACAACTCGATTCCTTTTACGTGCCCAATAAGATTTCGTCTTTTCTCTAACCTTTTGCGAAGACGGCTTCGTAATAACTAGAAATGTCATTGTCCACTCAGATTAGGATTATACCGTGAATAGAAACGGGTAAGGTATTGATGCACAGTTCCTCGTTGGTCACATAAAGCGACTACCCAGGAGTATGTTGCATTCATAATAACAAGACTTTTTAGAAGAATGGCCAATGTCGTTTTACCGTAGTGCCGATCTTCATTAATTCAAAAGTAATGCATTCCGTAAGTAACTCATGATCTACGAAGATTTAGTTATTGTTGACCGTCACCTGGCTTTCAAGCACTCAGCCATATATTACCACCTTTAGTACACAATCTGGAGTAAGGATTATTTACAGAGGCAACAAGAACTAAGAATTAAGTTGGCAGGCCCCGTTTGTGAGAGATAATAGCCCTTGGGTATGTAGATCCTAGATATTCTAGTATTACATATAAGTTGTAGAACAAAGTTATCATTGATCCTCTTGTAAGATGTTTTAATATTGAATGTAACAATCTTTATTAAATTTAAAATAGTTTAGATGTTTAATTAATATATCTATTTATATACGTAATTTTTTGCTCCTACTACCGAAAATGTGTTCTATCACCGAGGAGAAGAAACGGCAAAATATTCCTGATTGTTTCCTCCTGGACGACGGCATCAAAACAAGTTTGGAAATATTTAGTTGTCGGAACCGTTATTCTTGTAGGTATTGACATATTTTTTTAGAACGCGGAACACATTGGTTGTCAGCAGTTAACTGTCAGCTGGCCAGCGGATCAGTGGATGTTCTCACGGAACTGCGCGTTGCGTGCCCTGTGACCTGTCATACTGATTGTGCTGAGCTGTATTGTGCGTATGCGCATGTTGCTAGGGGTGTCTCTTTACAATTATTGTATTTATTGAAAAATATTTTAGGGAAGCAAGTTAATAAATTGACATAAAATATTTTTTTACAGTAACTACTACATTTCACACACAAAAAAGTATTACAGGTACATCCTTGTCAAATTTGCCAACGCTCTGATTTCGTCTGAAAAATAATGAACAAATAGATTAATAAAATGAAGAAAAAAATCATTTGCATTTTTAAAAATAAACTTTACGTCTCGGTAGTTTTTTTACAAATGCACTTTAATTATATTTCTGCAATATCAAAAGTAGTTTCAATATCATTCAGTATTAAAAGAAGTTTATTCACGTGGATGAAGTAACAAACTCCAAAATAAAGCGTTATTTTTACTGAGCTAACTACATTTCTAATCATCGCAGAGGTAACCCTATCAACTAAAAACAGGAAGTACAGGGGTGTGAGTCGATATGACCTCAAGTTACCCATCGCACCCTTACTACAATCACGGAAGATTTTTTCTTTTCTACCATTGTGGATCTATCTGGAGCATAGCAATCGAATGAATTGAATCAATATTAAAAAAAACGCAATAAATATCATTGAATTGTATTTAAAAGGGTTCTAATATAAGTTCGATCGGAGTAGTATTGTGTAGAAACAAGGGACACGTATTTGAACCGATTTTCTGCAATTTCTTTGTTATTCGGGATTGTCTTGAGATAGCTGACGACGGCGGCGCTCGCTGCACAATGGGCCAAGTTGTCGATAATTTCATGATTGTTAGATGCACATCGCTTTCAAAAATAACTCAAAAATATTTTTTTTTATTTAAATTTCAATTGCAAGTTATGCAGTTTATAGTGAGGGAAAAAGAAAAAAGTTTTTGTTTTTAATCAGACGCGCTTCGCTTGGCGTAGTAGTGAGTTTTTTATCTTACATGTCAAAGATAATACTATTATATGTATAACAGATATACAATTATAAACCTACGAAATTGAAGATGATCGAAGTCTTTGATGTTGGTTAAAAATTTAAGCGGAAAAAGAGATGGAATAAGTATTACAAAATGACCAATTATTTTTTATATTTTAATTATTTTTCATATAGACGTAGATAGCCAGAAATACTAGCTGACATTTGAAAGATATTTTTTCTCTTTCAAATAAATTCTTTATGAAACTATATTTTATTGGAAAAAAGATTTACGACACATAATATAAATACACTGATACATTGCTAACTGCAGTTTTTAGTTTCAATATAGATGTAGTCGCTTGTCTTCTATCTCTTTCGTGCTACTACTCAGCTGTATCTTTCATATCACTAACTCAGTCTTAAAACATGACATTAATTAATTAGATGATCTAGAATACTTATCATTCTCTGCCACTGCAGTTTGTCTGACAGTACTAAGACTTGACACAGTTTTGAGCGTTTCCAGCAATTTCTTTCCATTTGTCATTATAGATACATCTGAGGAATTCCGTATTAATTGTGCATTCTTTCATTTCTAATATATTTTCATACTGCATAAATAACTAATTAGCAATAAATTAACAGCGAAGGAGTAGTTACATTCCTGTTATTTTTAATTAGTGATTATTCAAATGGTCGCAATTCAAAATGTCACATTTGAAACTAGTGTGATTATAAAAATCATCTTAAACAATTTACGAGCGAATCGTGAATCGTTTTAACGATTGTTTTCAGAACTCGCTCGCCGCCATTTCGCATTGAAATTCTGTATAATGTGAAATTTATACCGATAAATATATTTTTAGCATCACCAAACGAGCCTGCTTTCCGTTGTGGTATTTAAACGATCGCTTATTTTATTATGTTTGTTTGTGTTTTTATCGCTATTGATTTTTCTGTTAGATATCTTCCATCTTTAATACATCTGCATATTTCGATTTTTTTATATAAATAATTAAAGTAAAATAAAATAAACGTCTACCAACGCACCCCGCGCACTAGGACTCCCTGTGTTGCTGGTGGCATAGACATTTTTTTTATATTACAAATAGCCAACAAACGAGCAGACGAGCCACCTGATGGTAAGTGGTCACCGTCGCCCATGGAC
>DWPT01005723.1:0-11996 GCA_018251895.1 Agathymus mariae mariae
TCTTCTGGATCAGTCCTATTAGTCGCCTTTTACGACATCCCAGGAAGAACGGGAGTGGTGCTATTCTACAAAGTGAACCCGGACACCACACAGGCAATTTGAATTATTCAGTATCATGTAACTTAACTTGTCATAATTACAACATGACTTGCAATGGTGATGATGTTGCCCTGACCACCTTGTTGATTAGAAGGAGTGCGATGCCAAATACCAAAAATTAGGGCGATTTAACAGAAGTAGGTACAAATAAGATTAAGATTAAGATTGATTATAGGAATATGTTTTTTTTTGTCGGTATGAAATGGTTACCATCTACTATCTATTTGTTTATCACCTATTGATATAAATACGATAGTGACCACGTTACAACATTACATTGCATTCTTTTGCTGAATGTAGTTTTTACTTTACGTACTCAAAATACGGTTATAAAATACTTAAAAGCTTACAAGCGTCCTTCAAATATTCATTAATTTTAACTGCGAAAGCTTAGAACGAGTCCACGAGCTCCTAAAATACTTATTACTTACTCGTCTAACATTTCACTTGCATTATTCTCTACTCCAGACACCTGCAAAATACAATTTTTATATCTTCGTCGAACAAAGTTTACGACTTAACTTATGTAACGCTAAAGATATGAACACAAGTGATATGCTGCTTAAAAACCAACCCAAATAGAGGAGTTTGACGCAGTTTGTGGAGAAGATAGGACGCTATATACGTCCAAAATTGTGATTACTTAAAGAATATTCCCACAAAGTTTAAAAGAGATTATTTATGACTCTTAGATATGACAGTAGAAAACCGAACATTTTTAATTTTTGGTTAGGAAACATTATTGTTTTTAGCGGCGTATTCTTGAGTTATAAAGAATTTCGTAATCGCGTCACCGCCACAATGAGTGGGATCAAATTCTACCATGTTGGCCAAAAGCGTGTGGGGAATTTCACATACTGGTGAGTAGAGTATGCAGAACTCTCAGATGTGCAGGTTTCCTCACGATATTTCCTTCACCGAAGTAAGTGATAGTTAATTTGTACGCATTGGTATAGGCACGTAATTTGAAAAAATATAGGTGCGTGTAGAATTGGAACTCGAGTCTCCCGTCTATCTAAAACTATCTAGGCTACCACCAATCTAGAAATGACAAAAATATATCAATGTACAAAACTGGAATATTTAGATAAAGTTTTAATTTTAAGTTGTTGATTAAGCATGTTCGAATATGTAATTACTTATCGTGTGAAAATGTCAAAGATTTCTGTTGCTCCATTAGGCTATCAGTTTCAACTTAATTATGAAATTTTGTGTAGTATTAGATATCAGCTTGTAACGTGAGTTATTTCTGGTTAATTAAATTATTAGAATCCATATTACTTACGAGCAAGAGTTAATAAAAACAAATAATATAAGTAGTATAACGAAATAGGAAACAACTATTGAGTTCATAATAACTTATTTGAATAAACAAAACCGAGCATGAAAGGGCAATCCGATTTAAATTTCTGTAAAATTAATTAAATGTGGGTAAGAAATAATAGGATAGGACACGTATCATCCTTACACGGTATTTGACACAACAAATGTGAATAGCTTTTAGCGTGGTGATATCAAACCCTGAGTTTAAAACTAACTTGCACCTTACAGGTAACACCTGATACCGCCGACCGGATACTATGTCAAACTTGGGGCTTCTAAAATTTATGGAGAAGCGCACGTAGCACACGGAGTTTTATAGGTGTTTGATAAATGCAAGAAACGTTTCCACAGTCGAAAATACAAAAAGTGATCTTTAATGCCAAAAATTGGGGACGATGATTCAGAAAGGACAGCAAAAGTCACTTGCACCTATTATTAGTTTGGCCCTAGTCCTTCTGATGGCCTGACATTTGACGGTCTGGTTGGTCGAAACCATCACTTATTCACTGATGAACTTATACGTGAGAAATCTTATTTAAAACATTTCACATTAAGTGTGAGAGATAAATACTGACAATTAAATTCAAAATTACCTTTTTGCCGTACTCAGATATCCTTTATGAGGTCAAAAGAAAATTTTAATAGCTATTAGTGTTATTATATTTTCTAAGATAATGTAAACACTAAGCTAGAATAACACCTAAAATTATTACAGTGCCATGTTAATTTATCTGATACAAAAGATCTCCTGGTAGTCTCTCTGTTCTTATTTAGTGCTAGGCCTTTGTTGGTGTAGCTGGTAGCCTCCGCTAGTACCCTACCAGAATATTTACCACACCAGAAAATTCTGTCCTAAAAAGTTGTCTAGCAATTTTTCGTATTGAAGGATAGGGAACCACAACTATAACGGGTATAAGGGGATCTATCCTTCTTTACTTCCAATCCAACCTCCCATGTTCGTGGTGCTCCTTGCTGATTGTAGATGAGTTAGTGGTGTCAGCTAGGTGTTGCTGGGCTCTTAACCTCCTTGTTTCCTCATATGCTAGTTACCACTCTCCGCCTACAATCAAAATGCTGGAAAACCAGATCAGCTCATCGTATTTGAGGAGTTACCAAGTTCAATTATTTTAAATTTGGAACTTTTTGTAAGCCAGCTGTCTACAAAATTTAGATATGAGTAGTGTGATTTCGGAATAACAGCACCATATCTTATAAGACATTCGTCCCACATCGATAACCTACATCAGAAAATAGAGTAGCTCTTCAATTGTTAATTCAAAGCATGTTTGTAGATATTTTGCACTTTACCAATAAAATGCTTGCATATATTAACATGTTTACAAATAGAAACTGCACCTAGACAATTCCAAGCGGAAATTACTCTGACGGGCGAAACACATAGAATTTGCAATCCGGAAAATATATATCCTATCCTTGTTTTTATAACGACGGCAAACTAACAGTACACATGATTTTCTTTCAATATTTGTCCATCAAAATTTATTTGGTTAATCTGCGAACTGTGATAACGATCTGTCTACCGAAAAAGGGTCTTGGGTTTGGTGTGCGCCAAGGCAGTTTGTATCTTAAATAAATTTGGTTTTTCTCTGATTTTACTTGTTACGAATGTACTATTTGTCACGGTCTCTATGCCACTTATGACACACGTAATGCCACTGAATATATGTGAATGTGTGAGCGTTTATTACCACAGTACTTACATATTGTTGAATTTATGTTGTTTACCTCGTATATAAACCTAAAACATCCCTTAAAGTTTTATATATATTTCAATCAGTATCAGTTAGCAATAAGTTAATTAAAATAATTGAAAATGATTTTAACATCTTACCAGTAGAGGTTTCCTGAAAATATTAATTTAAAATTTTAATTTTCGATATCAATCTTTATACTGTACGGTAAAAATATAAGGGTCAGTATAAATTAATGATTTATGGACACTGCATGAAAAGCATCAATAAAATATTTGATGAAAGTGTCAATGAGTGAGACGATTTACATTGGTCTCTTAAATCGTCAAAAGATCAATACGAACACTATCCCAGGAATGTTAAACAAGAATAATATCTACTGAACGATAGACTTAATTCAGGAGATTTAATCAGGTAAATGAAGTCTATTTAACTCAAGACGAAGTTTGCATTCAGTTATTTGCATTCAGCGTATAATGCTCATTAGAGTTTCATAGTCCAATTAAATAAAACGGAACCTTTATAATTTCAACATATCCGACTGACAATGAAAAGCGTCCATTGCACCCAGAGACCTGAACCTTGACTCGACATTGACGAACTTGGGGAAATAAGTGTATTTTATCAATAATTATATAGTAGTGGTGGCATTTCATCTACATTACAAATTCGTATTGTTTTCCCCTACCCCTTAAATTTTAAGTATGATCTTGAGGAATACAAAATGAAATGAGTAAATAAAAAAAAGTACAACAAAAATTAGTTTGAATAAAATTATATAGTAATAAATAATATAGTAGAAATAATTTGAGTAATAATAAAACTATAGTACGTCGTTTTCCAAAATCTAGATATATACAGTTTTCGCATTTTTAAAATTTTGCAATTTTACAAAAATAAATTTATTTTTTCATAGAATATATAAAATTCCAATTGTCCGTCTCGCTTACAGAACTCATTCATAATGTATGGTTCGACACATACCCCTTCAATAATACGCTAAGATTATTTTTATATTCTAAGAGAAATACTGCAAATTTATTGTCCAACAAAACCTTTTCATAAAGGGCTATGCCGCAAACTGAACGATTTTACCAAATTAATTCACTAAGATGAAAATTGAAAACGTATAGAAACGAGCGGAGCCTATGTACGGTACAGATTCACCCGTGAATCGCGAAGTGAAAGGTTCAGTTTGCTTGCTTTGAAACTATGGGTTTGTGATCGGGTGACTTGAAGTTAGTTATTCATGAAAGACGTGCTGATTGATACTATAAGAGAGATATCTATTTCGTACAAAGAAGAAAGTTGGTTATACAGCGCGCGAAGCTCCTAATGTTTTAGGTGCACAGCAAATTTAGATGCCATATTTCGTGCTCAGATATCTACATAGTTTTTGTCCAATTTTAAAAATTAAATAAGAAAAAAAAATTCGTTAATTAGCAATTGTTGGTTCAATTTTAAATTTTCGTGTAATTGTTGGTTTGGTAATACATTAGTTTATTCCTAGACCTAGACCATGTAGTAACCGTTTTTGCTTCGCTGCGGAAAACATAATAGTTCATGTGGTTCCATAGTACTACCTATTATATTGTCATCAGGCTTAAAATTTATTAAGATAAATATTGTAATATCAATCACTTAAACATTATATTAATCTGTTCATTGATATGCATGAAAATAAATTTAGTATTTTCTGTAAACACTGCCTTACACAACCAAGAAGAGTCCAGTGTTTTATATTGTGTATACAACGGTGTATTTCGACAATATAATTATAAACGTGTACACATCTCACACCGCTCCCCGCACTAGGATTCCCTGTGTTGCGGGTGGCATGGACAAACTCGAATATGACATCACAAACACCCATAACCCAAGAATAAATATTTATCCGTCACACAAACGTCTGCCCCGGCCGGGAATCGAACCGGGGACCTCTCGCTCGGCAGGCAGGGTGACTACCAACTGGGCTATGGGTCGTTTATCTGTGTATGTAAATTTAATAATCCGATAAAACATTCTGGCGTTGGAATAGGGTATTTTTTTGTAATAGCCGACAATCGAGCAGACGAGCCACCTGATAGCAAGTGGTCACCATCGCCCTTGGACAACAGCACGACCAAAGGTATCACTGATGCGTTGTCGGCCCGGAAATGGGAAGAAAGTGAGAAAGA
The DNA here is from genome assembly GCA_018251895.1 of Agathymus mariae mariae. Taxonomy (NCBI): domain Eukaryota; kingdom Metazoa; phylum Arthropoda; class Insecta; order Lepidoptera; family Hesperiidae; genus Agathymus; species Agathymus mariae. The sequence continues at coordinate 5,312 of DWPT01005723.1, forward strand.
AAGCACTGGCTCTCAAGGCCCCAGTCGGAACACGACGCGTCGTTTGGCGGCTGACTCTAGCAGGAGGGTGGTAGCTAGTCAGACGGGCTTCACGGAAAGATAATAATACCAATAATAATATTAACGACTTAATAATAATACTGTTAATATAATCATTACGCAAAGCCATACCACCGAGCAGACTGGCTTCTGTCGCCTCTTACGACACCCTGTTCTGCCAGCGTGGGATTGTGGGGAGTATTCTAGGCCGCCCCAATACGGCCATCACCATTGTTTCGTTGATGCTCCTAGTGTTGCTGAGGTATATGAGAAACGTTGACTAACCATTAGTATTAATATAAAAAGTAAAAAAAAATGCTGCGCGTTTGCATCTTCTGTAATCTATAAAAACACCTCATTCTGTAAAGTTCATGGAAAACATTTCAAGCACCATATAAAAATTACAAAAAACAATAAATAACTTCTAATATAGTCTCACCAGCGCACTAGAGTTACGGTGCAGATTATATTTCAAGCATCTCAACAAATGCTTATTTATCCAGCAACATCTGCCGGAACAGGAACTTAACCCAGGGCACTTCACTTCACTCGGCAAACAAGGTTACAACTGGACCGCGGATCAATCGAAAGGGATGCCTTTTACTATTATATCTAAGTTATTTATAATGGCGGTTCTTATATCAAGAATCATTCTGCTGGCATTAATCCGAGTCAAATAAATTCATAGTAACATTCCTATACTTACTTAAAATATGTATTTATTCTTGGCTTTAGTAACGTATCCTGAAATATTGAATAAGGAGTCTTATATAATATGTCACTGACTTCAAGCGTTTTGAAACTCGCTGCAGAGCATTACTTGTTAATGATAATGATAATAATGTACTTGTGTGGAGCTTATTCCACAAAGCTGCTTTAGTGCAGATCGTTCGAGGATTTAGGAGCTTACCCGATTCGTGTTTTTTGGTGAAAAAGCTACGTGGTCAATTACACTTACAAAAAGATAACAACTAGGACCGACAAAGCCCGTATGAGGGCATAACCATTTTTAAGTCCATGCCAAACTTCTTTAGCCTCGGTGTACATTGTTTTTCGACGAATGAAGCAATGATGCTAACTTTTATGGAGGAGGATGCTAACTTTAATATTAGTTAAGAAGCAAAACAGTACCAAGCCTGATAATTAACATTAATGTGTTTGTATACCTGAACAGGATAGACTGTTGTATATTATTAGAATTATTAGAATCGTCCAATTGCTAAGCTCAGATCTCCTGTCACAAGATACATTACATCTTCCACGCTGACCAAATACTGTTTAGCAGTCTTTTCGCACCTTTTAGAAGATTATGTAGAACCCTCAGGAATGCAGGTTTCCTCATGGAATTGGTACAAAATTTGTAAAACGCTTTTTTTACAAGGTATATTGTTTAAAATGAGAATTATATTAAAACGCACCAATATATCGTTAATCTTTCTAAAACCAGTATAGAGGACGCGTTTGTTTGTTTTCTCGTATCTGAAAGAATAATAATAAATAAATAATAAGTTAAGTAAGAAACTCTGGTTTCCCTAGGTTTGTTTAGCGTATTTATAGAGGCAGTAGTAGAAATATTTGTGGCTCTTGTATGTCAGTACATATTATAACTTTAATCAATTACACAACAATTTCATATATTATAAATGCTAATAATAAAATCTCTGATCCTGTTGGTCATTTACTACAGACCATTTAAACTTCTATTAAAGTAACAGCATCCGATATTGAAGTTCAATGTCAAGATATTAATGACCTAAAATTAGTAATACGTTCAAAAGTTTAAAAATCTGTAGAATATAAAATACAAAACTCTTACGCTATGCCGAGGTTATCTAAATTCCCATAAACAAGCATTTGGTCTTCCTTCTGCGGGAATTTACTCGCAGACATCAACATGTCTACAGAAGGTTGGAGTAGCGTGTGTCCTGGTGATGTGGGCTCTGCTTCGGGCAAATCTTCCAGATTACTTGGTACGTCTATTATGTTATTATCTGAAGTGTAGCCTTGCTGTTTGAAATTAATTTAATGTTAGAATAATGAGAGAAAGTAATGCAGTGCTACTGCATTCTATTGTATTAATATTATTATTATATATTATATTATTATCTATTATTATATTACGAAAACCAATTGTAATGATGTGGATAGAGATAGTTATTCCTGTTAACTGATTAGATAATTAATGCATTAAACAAGTAAATGGTTCATGTGATGGTAATTGATCACCAGCTCTTGTGATCATGTTATTTTAGCATTGCATGATTAATATTAGACCCACTTCTTAATGAAGTTCTTGACATTATAGGATCACCAATATGATTATTTCGATTATTCCACAGTTTAATCTTGCTTCGAATGTTTACACCGAGCAGTTATCGGGCTGGATCCAGATCACAGCCACCGTCAACTGAGCTACAGTTGTATTAATCTCATAAATTGTAGAACCTCAATTGTCACTTCTATTTACTTAAAAGGGTAGTGCCAGAAGCAGCAAAGAAAAAGCACAATAGGATTTCACAATTGTACATGAAACTTCACTTGAATTTTGTGAGACTCTTATATTGCTTTATACCTTAACATACGAATATATATGTACGACTAAATAAGATTCAAGGCGAAACCAAGCTACTCTCTGGAGAGTACGCTCTAGAGTCACTCACAAAAAGTTAATCTATCAGAGTAGAGATATCGACACTGTGACATTTTTATGAAGAAACTGCTTATACTTTTATTATAAGATCCTCTCCTCTCCTGACGACCCCTTAGCCCAGTTGGTAGTCACCCTGCCTGCCGAGCGAGAGGTCCCCGGTTCGATTCCCGGCCGGGGCAGACGTTTGTGTGACGGATAAATATTTATTCTCGGGTCATGGGTGTTTGTGATGTCATATATGGGTCTATGCCACCCGCAATACAAGCCATCCTATAGCGGGAGTGTGAGTATGTAAACTTTTATTTATTTATTATTTACTTCTTCTAACGCTGTTAATATTAAGACCGATGCAAGCCACCGAGCTATGCCTGTAAATTGGTAACAGATTTTTATTGAATGTATTTTAAATGCAGACTATTTTTTTTTTTGATGATGATAATAATAAACAATCACAGGAATATAGTCTGTATAAATAATTTTAAACGACAAGATTTAAATGTCATCAAATACTGAGAATATTTACCCGACGAAAGCTTTCAGCCCTTGTCAAGGATGTAACGACTCTAAAGAGAAAAGGTTTATAGGTTTATTCGTAAGTAAAGGCTCAGTCGGGTATAAATTTAATTTTAATGGCTAAATGCAGTACCGTATAAAATACAGAAAAGTGCTTTCGAAAATCTTACTTTTAATTTCCATTTCTGATTCATTTTTTCGTAACCACTCCCTTTAAATATCAAAGCTCTGACACTGAGAGGTAAGGTAATGCTAGTCGTAAGACGGATATTCCCCTATTGTTTTTACTACAAGTACGTGAACTTTACTTAATTCTTTTAGATTAATAAATGACAAATGATCAGACAGGCCACACGATAGTTCATAGCCATTGTGGCCTATGGACTTTCACAACGAAGTATAAGTATAACAGGTATTTCAAGTTCTAAAAAATAACGAACCCAGAATTAAAAATTGATTCAATGAATACGTATTATATTATAACAATAATTATGATAGATGTTAGGGTAGAATTTATAACTATATTTGTAACTAGACATGCATGCATGAACCTTGCCAATAGACATAAGTGCAGCCGGGATATAGTTGGGTGGTTCAAATCCAAGCAAAAGTCAAATAAATTAAAATTGCACTATTACCTTGCAGTATTGGTTAACAAGAAACATAAATTGAATCGGATATAGATGGAGCACCAGATCCAAAAATGTCTTTCATAAAGGGTTTAATATTAAAAGTAAAAGATAAACTTCTTAGTTTAAGAAAAGAAAACACGGAACAGACGAATATAATCAACGACATAGTTATACTTATCTTTATTAAAGTCGATAAGTTTATATAAATATCTTAGGCCAACAACATTTTAGGGAATTAGATAGACTTTACCGTGTCGAGTGACAGGAATATAAACTAAAAGCAAAATATTATTTGAAGTAAAGGTTTTCAGAACCCGTCAACTCGATCGGTGCGCTAGGCAGAATAAATTTACCTTTTCGCAAGTAAAATTTTCCATTTTAAAAGTGAATAAAACTGCTTTTATGTAATGGTGAATATTAAAAGAAGAATGGAAAGTATAGAAATATAAAATGGAACGACATTTTATTTATCTTTCACTGATAAAACCAAAATCAATTTAAATGAGATATATTATTTTGGACGCGCCTTTGTACAGCATTATAGCATAATTTAGAGAAAAATAAACTGTATCGCAGAAAACTATTGAAAAAAATATTCAATTCGTTGTTCTCTTCTGAGAAATTATTTTAAATAAATTATTTTTAAGGTTTTACGTACGACAACAATATGGTGACAATTGGAACTGTAAAATATTATGAATTACTATCTCTGGAGTTTGAAAATCTATATTTACGCTACACATAATTAGATTTTACTTTAGGTACATTTTTATTTATGCATCGGTATTGTTATAACCCGATAGGGTTAGATTTTCAGTACGGTAAATGGATAAGTAAGTAACATTTATTTATTCAGTATCAATAATTGTCACATGCACCTGGCTGACTGTCCGTCATCCGCCATAATGTTTCAGTGTTACAATATTTTATTCACAAATTGAAATATTGACACTAAAACAAACTGAAATCTACAATTTGAATAATAAGGAATGCTTTCGATTAATATGATCTACTTTCTACAGTTTGTACATGGCGCCGCCCAGGCTTCATACATTTGTGAAACATCTCCTTTATGTACGAGTAATACAAAATTGCACTCATAGCTTATACGAGTAACTCAAAATTATAATTGACCGTCATAAGTGTGACGATTTTTTGAAATATCAATAAATCAACAGTAACAAACATGCGTTTGTGTATTTACCTATACTATATACAAATTTATGTATGTTTGTGTGTACAATACATTTTGTATTGTTGTTTGGTGTCTGCACATCTTATGTGATAAAGTTTTAAGCAAATTAATTGTCATACCATAAAAATAATATTGATCCACAGCTGACTTAACTGATCTAAGCGAAGTGACTTCTCAATCGTTCTCTTTGAATACTATTTGGACTAACAAAGAATGTACGTATTTGTTCCTTTACCTATTCGAAAATTTATTCTAATAATAACTAACACAGGCGATAGAGATTTCGTCACAGATTTTTAATAATTTTAATCAATAAAGATTGACCATTAATATTTTACAATAATATCAATACTAAAAGCCTGCAGCTAAACATTTTGTTCATAGAAATTTCAAATTAAAACTTAAGTTTAATACAGTAAATAAATGTTTTTATTACCATGAATTAATGAAATGCGGGTTATTGTAATCTATTTAATCTTTTTTTTCATTTATAAAAATACTATTTATTCCTAATTGGATCCTATTAATTTTATTTATGTAGGAAATTTCAACTGTTCTCTCTTGTAGCTTCGGAGACAATAGACAGGCAGACACGTGTAAAGGTTTTATTTTCCTTATTATGTTTTTTTTTCTATAAAAAAAAAGAAAACAGTAGAATAAAATGATGTAAACTTACTTCTTGTAGAGACTCACGAAGCTTTGTGTACAGTTCAGAACGAGCGCGGTGAGGAGCTATTTCCTGAAATACAATATGTTATGTTAATCTTAAAATTATAATTCCTCGCAGTAGTAAGTCAATAAAAGAGAATCAAGGGATCCATTCCCAGAGATGAAAGAATAGATTATAAATTCAAGTTTAAAATATGCAAAGAATCATCTCGATTTGTTTTTTGGGTGGCTTGCCCACCTGAATTTCTCCAAGTCTACTGAATGAAAGAAGATAAAGTTTAGAATACATTTGAACTCAATCAATCGTGCAAAACTTTTTCATATTTCAGTTGCAATGTTATCTCAAAAACACATCTGGAGATAATTGACCCAAAGGCAAAGGTAGTTAAAATAAGAATGATACTGGGGGTCAGCTTTGAAAGGTACATTAGGATTTACAAAAAATCATATCAAGGACTTCATTTGAGGGTTTGTTATGACAAAAACACATTTTTTTAATGCCTTAGGCATGCAAACGAGCAGACGGATCACCTGATGGTAAGTATTCACTACCGCCCATGGACATTAGCAACACCGTGAGCATCACCAATGCGTTCCCAGCCTAGAAGGAAGCGATAGATCCGCTTCTTGAAGGACCCCATGTTAAAATTTTAAGGGAACACTGATGCAGGAAGTTCTTTCCACAGTCTACACGTGCGTGGTAGAAAACTACGTGAGAACCGAACTGTGGACGAATGCCAGGTATCCAGGTGGTGTTGATGGAACCTGGTACTCCATGCGGTGCGGTAACGAAAATTAACCGCAGGGATTAAACCAAACAGCTCTTCAGAACATTCCCCATTGTACAGATGGTAAAGTACACAGAGAGAGCTTACGTCTCTCCTCAACTCAAGCGACTCTAGTCCGTCTTTAAACCCGCTCCAGAGATGTCTCGACTTCAGACACAAGTTTTTTCCTTTTCTCCTCAATCTGCACCCGAGAAAGATT
>DWPT01005724.1:0-11996 GCA_018251895.1 Agathymus mariae mariae
CCCCATTTTCATTTCATGGACCCCCAAATTTTTTTTCGCTGACGTAGACCCTTTGCAGGTTGTCATAGACCCCTAGGAGTCGATATAGACCACTTTGGGAATCACTGTTCTAGACGAGCAGACGAGCCTGATGGTCACCGCTGCTCAGACCAACCATAACATCAAAGGAAGCTGGAGTTTAGCTATTCCACTGCTTCTACAATTCTGTAATGGAGACATGCTTAAATTAGTAGGTAAAGAACTTTATCAATCAGGAGTATCATTATTGAAGTGAATGGTATACAGCCTCGTAACGACTATTGCTTAGCGATGTAAAAATTCACTATGTGAACTCCAGTTATGAGGACTATATCAAATCAAATACGATTATCTCCTGAACATAACTATATCAATAAATTTATTCTTACGAAATATTTATATATTTTTTTCACTAATAATGACGTAGATTTCTTCAATTTGGAAATGGTTAACGATTATTATCGTGACTCTAATTAATTTATCCATAATATATAGCTTATATCTATCTAGATGAATGTAGCATTTAATTAGTCAAAGATATTTATAAATAGGTGACGCGTTTCCAGACATGACCTTCCACATACACCCAAACTCACAAAAAAATTCGGATTCTCTCTTTATTACATTTGTATAGATAATGTCTCAAGTTTATGATATTACAAACTGTTTATTAAAAGCTCCGTACAAGAGAAGACAATATTATTATCACACACCTGAGATAATCTATTTCTTTTTATCGATAACCTAAATTTGTTGTTTGTTAAACCTGCAGTTCTATGCCGCTCGATAGCGAGAATTCATCGTCATATACCACCGACTGTGCTAAAATTGAAATTATAAATCAATAAAATGTAATGTACTTGGTGGGTCATTAATGATAGACATTGTCACTGACACACACAAGCTAGAGTTTGTAAAAAACTTAAAACAACACACACTAACCTAGCGTCGTTTCTCCAATGTCGTTTAATCATGTGGTGATTATCTCCCTAATGATGTTTCTCCATCTGCTTCGGCTTTCCGCAATGTGCATGGCCTCGACAACGTTTATGTTCATGTGGTGCGGATTTGATCAGACCAGCGCATATGACTGCGCCCTTTTGGCCTCTTGCCATTGACTTTGCCAGTAACGATGAGATTCTAGAGGTCGTCACGTAGTTCACAAACTACACGTCTAAAGAACTCAAGGATCCTTCGTAAGCAGATGTTGGAGAGCCTCGGAAGGAAAAGTAAAAATATATTAGTAGTTTAGTAAATGAAGACTTACTAATTAACAACTAAACGTTCGTGTTTTGTTTTAAAGATTTTTTATTCACAAAAACACAAAAAGATAATTATTTCATACAAAACCTTGTTAATCAAGAGCAAATAGGTAAAACAAAAGGTCTTTAATCCTTCTTTTAAACCAGACTCAATGGAAGGACTAATAAGGTAAAATTAATTAATTTGTAACGTGTTTAAAATTCGTATAATTTTATCTACATTAATTATGAAATAATACCCAGGCCGAATCAGGGTATTAAATATAAAAAAAATGTCTTTTTTGTTTATACAGAGACAGACTGTTTTAAAATATTAGTCTGTCTATCTATCTGTGTCCACTTCTAAACCATTGACCGTGTTTTGATCATGTCTGTGATATTTGTAACTAAATAATAGACATACTGATCCCTAAAACAATAAAATAGGGCAAATATGAAATTTATTACACTTATAAAAATGAATAGCAATTGTTTTGAGTTGAGTTACTGGTTGTATAAGTAAGACAAAGATTTCCTGATATGATTTTTCTGTCGGGCAAATATTAAACGGTGAATCCGCTGGTTAAAATTTAGAACTAGATAATGCAGTGGTCCTTCGAGACACATTGACGTCACCAAGCTTCTTTTGTTACAAAAAATGTAATATTACACAATTGATTTATCGTAGCAAAAATAAAACCAAGCAAACAAAAATGTTAATAAAAACAATTTAATGTGATTGCATCCACGACGGTTGGTTTATTGTATTTTTGTTAATGAATTCGTTAAATAATGCCAATAAATAAATGCCAGTGCGTATTTTAGTATTTAAATGTATTTATCGATTTCTTTTGGCCCAGATCATCCTACAGACAATATACACATTATCCATCAATATACCACTAAATCTAGCTACATTATATTAATTTCTAACAAATTAGTATGATGTCAAAACTTTTGTGGTCATTGGATTAAACCTTATGTGATTTCAAGTTTCATTAAGTAACCTTCCTACGAGAGAGAAAATAAATAGCTAAACTATGGTTCATGATATGGTAATACAAATTAATTTAAACATTGTTACTTATTCATTTTTAAGGTTCGAATTTTAACAAAGTTTTCACTACTCGAGAGTCTATTAATGCACTCGAAAACATCTTTATGATACAACAAAATTAAACTGTGGTGGCGGGAAATACTCTTGACAGTTGACATTTCACATACATAATGACAGATGAGCCCGGTTAGATAAGATTGAATTTCCAGCTATATCACTGAATGATATCACATCATAATGATTTGATAATTCCATGATCTTGTATAGACAGAATAGCTTTGTTCTCAAAACTGTTCTCAGTTCTATTAAATAAGTATATTCATTGCAATTTCCATGTTGTTGAGTATTTATTGTACGTGACGGTGTAAAGGGTTAGAAGATTAGGAATGAAGAAGGATATTTATAATACCTTTAAATTTAATAAACAATGCGATGCAAAGCTTTGGTTAAACTTACACAAAAGAATATTGAAATGTGAAACGGCGTATTCCAGGTACTTGGATCCCCTACCTCGCTCCCTCAAAGGTGCTCGTGAACAGTTTGTTGAAACCCCTTTTACGTAAAAGTAAGTATCACTGCTATAAAATTAAAATAAATTCATAATTTGTGTAGTATTTATGAATATTTATTCTGTATTTCATAAAAACAATAACGGATATCATTAGATGCAGAAACATATATTTTATGTTGATAAAGTTAATGTATGTTTTTGGAAAAAATCTTTGTGCCCATTTTCTTTTATATTTGTCAACATTTTCGATTCATTTTCTTTTATTATGTTAGGTTTGTGTTATCAATAAAAAATTGGAAAAAGGGTTTTAGAAAAAAATCTATATTTATAAACGTTAAGAGTAGCCTGTAATTTTTGGATTGTTGTAAGGTGTAATGAAACAAGTGAATCCTTTACAAAGACTGCATATATTGTCAATAAATCCTTAAATATATATTTACTACATCTAAATCCTTTGTACCATTTTTTCTTCGGAGTTTGTTTGCGCTTCTGACTAGTTTTAATGTTGTTAATAGAAGAACAAGTATTTTGTAAAACTTTAAATTTTCTAAATGTCTATTGTTGTGTAACAGGATATACAGATTTGTAAAAATGCCAAAATTACCCTTTTAACGACATAGTTTGAGACAATAATAACTTGCAGTTGCACTCGTTGATCGCATGTTCGCTTTCGTATTTGAGATTTTTTTTTGCGCCCAGACAAGAAGAAAAGGCCATGCATACTAGGCTCATGCATACTAGCGCAGCCGGCTGCGCTGGTTATGTGGGACCCCCGATAAACCTAGGGGCTTACCCACTAAACACCACTCGGGGTTGGTTTTGATCATACGGCCTTTAAACCCGACATCAGACCTTAGGGGAGAGGGCGCTACCCCATATTTGAGATCAAACGCTCTCTATTTATATTGATTTCTGGAACTCTCTACAGCTTACTCGTCAGTTCAACAATCCTAGGAAGACAAGAAACAATTTAGATGACGCAGTATACAAAAATATATTACACTGAATTGTAAGTCACTGTAGAATAAAGCTCTTGCATTGAATTATTGCTTCCTACTTTTTGCTTAGTAGTGCTACAGAGCGTATACTTAGTTACTAATACTAACTTAATAATTTTTAATGATATAAAATGACTGATTAAGTTGATTGTCTCAATGTAGCTCGGGACATTATAATTTTCTTCCGTATCTTGCAACCTGTTAGTAGGTTAGGTACCGAAAGGTAACGTCTGTAATTTATAGAAATTAGGTTACTAGGGCTAATCTACTTACTACAAATTACTGAAAGTTACTTAAGTTTCCTTGGAAACAACCGAATAGAGGCAAGTGGGAGAAGCCAAATTAAATAAAGGACTACCTGACTGATACAAAACCATGTTAGACTGAGCCAGTAGATATTTCAAAATAGTGAAATCACACATTTGTACAGCAAAATTGAGACAAGTAGTATTCTTTGTAGCTTTCATATAATAGCGATTGTAATCACAATGTTACATTTGACTTTGGGGAGAATATATTTGATGGACAAAGGTGTGTAAGTCGTAAATTATGACCTTTTTCAAATTTTAAGTCATGATTTGTTTGTTGAATATTTTAAAATAATTGTTGCATTTTATTTTAACCGCCTTCACTGTCCGTTAACTGTCCTAAGGCTACTAGCAAAGAATTAAAACTGTAATGCGCATTTTATGTAAAATATTTTTTGTACGGTTAATAAACCCTGACAGTGACCAGCGAAAAACTTATCCGATTTAATTAATATTAACACAGTTTGTATTCGTTGAGGCGATCCAAAGAATACTTAATATATCGCCAATATTTTTTGGTGCACAGAAATTATTTGTAAATACGTCCCTTAAGGCAGGCCATTTATATATGACGTGTATTCATTAAGAATCATTAAGTTGCGCCAAGAATACACAATATCCCGCAAAAACTTTAAACCTGTATTGAAATTACATTGTTTAATATGTACAATGACGTGGAAAGCTCTTTTTTTACATATTTGAGAATTAAATAGACTGGTCATCTAACTGTAAGTAAATACACGGCCGCAAAACAGACGGACATATAAACGGGAGATTGAGTTATTGCTGGTTCTCCAACACTACAACCGAAACCATTTGTACGGCTGCACCTTACCACCAGAGGAATCACCGACTATAGAATCGTCCGTTGTAATAGCATGATGTAGCTCGAGCAAGGAAGGATGGCGTCGACGCAAGAGTGAGTATAAGAATTTATATCTCAAAGCCTTGTTTATAAAACTTGATAGTTATATACAACATTGTTACACTGAACTCTCCTTTTTATTTACTAGATTTCTATTATTTATTCCAAAAATCTAATTTTATAAACTGAGGCTAATTTCAATAGTTTGTGTAATCTCTAGAACCACCACTTCTATATAAAAAAATATTTTACCATTTGGAAGGTACACAATACCGGATAGACGTAAGGTACATATCAAATGTATGTGTATAATAATGAATTGGTGATCCTGAACGAAGTCGGAACAGGCCGCCATTATATAATACAGTAAAAAATCGAACGGCCTCATGGAGGTCCGTAGCAAACTTTTGAGACATATTCAAGCCAACGTTTCAACTGTACCAAACAGATTCTGTAAAAATGTTAAAAAAGATTGGTACTGTTTAACTCAATCTCTTAGTGTACATTGATGAAAATGAATCTCACTTTATTATAATATTATAGATTTGCAAAAAATATTACACGAACAGTACATAACGTTAAACGTACGTACGTAATTTACAAAACTTGTATAGTAATTAATCTTTTATGTACGCAGATTAATGAGCGATGCATTAGAGAATCGGTAACAAACTTTGCAATCACCGTTTCGTATCGCCCACTATTACTATCGACATTCGAGGTGTAAAGGCTGTACACATAGACTACCAACAGATTTTTGTAAGTTGACAAAATAAGAAAAGGTCACTTCTCGAGTGATGAGCAATTATAGGATTACATTAAAAAAAATATACAGCTAAAATTGACATGCGATATATGGGTAAAATGTGGAATAGAATCTTAGATATCTAAGTTGAACAGACTATAGTTAGTTCTCAACAGAGACAGGGATCGCCATTTTTATTGGGTTGCGTCATTACCGATTACATAATGGTATGATTGAATGATTTCTATCGTTCATGCGTATAAGAATTGTTGCTAGCGAACTAGTGGCTTAGTAAGTACTAACGAAGGAAAAAGCTGAGACGGCCATCGGAATTATGGAAGCGCTTAAAAAAACTCTACGACCACACACGAAGTCGTTGAACTTAGCTGATCTCTTGTGATGCAAGCCGTGGGAATATAAGCAATTAATAAAATACTACAATTACATTTATTGCAGGGTGAAAACAAACCGTGTACACTACCTTTCAATCTTGAATCATTACTACTTGCATAAATGACCGGCTATCGGGTAATGTAAAGGTTTGTTTGGTCGCCACCAAACTACACAACTGTAATTGAGTATGGTTACATGGAAAGTAACGAACTTCCATATCTATACATACTCGTATGTATTGAACTGTCTGTCTGTGATTATAAGTCTGAGTCCTTTCAAATGCATATTGTTATTTATGCGACTCCATTATCTAAAAAACTCTTTTTAAAATTCATCTGTCTAGCTGGTTGCATGAGATCATTAGATTTTAATTGGACTTTCACTAGAAGATGTAAGAGTTTGTAGGGCTACATATAGGATAATTTTTACTGACCTTCTGAGACTGGGTCTATGGATGATCAACTGATTTTGACGGAATATGAACTAATTTGATATCATGCAGAATAAAAAACGTTTATAAAATTTAAACCGACTACAAAAAAAGCATTAATTAATTAAAAAACATAATTTTATACTCTAAATATACACTAAACTAGTTAAAACGCTATTTCGGAGCTAATAGAAAATGTATTAAACTAATTCCGCCGTTTATGTGTAAAATTATTTATATGGTTATAATTAAAATGTTAATAGTGATTTATTTATTATTGAATATTAAAAAGTTATCAGAAATTACTAATTCCTAAACTACCCTCAATATATACTATGATAATAATTAATATAAAACCTTTTATTAATGAAAACAGATCTTTTCATCGTCACTGCTTTATTACATGTCTAGCCTAGTAACCTACGTATTACGCTTAGAAATATTGTTTTAAAAATGGTTTCTTTTTCAGTTTTTACTGTTTTAACTGTGTTATGTAAAATTAAAATGTCGCACCTAAAACTTGATGGGCACAGTCGCGTTTAACTGCTATTCTGTGTTAAAAATGAGACGTCACAACTTCTATTCGCGATGAGATAACAATCACATTTTATAACTACATAAACACATTTTCCCATTACAACGTATTTATCTTTTCAGACAAGCTTAAGACATCCAGTCGAGACATCTATCAATCTGTTTCGTCATGCCCTGCAATTTGTCATTCGACACTGTTCTTCGCGGGTCAACTCACAAAGTGAAATTAATGGCATTCCGTGGCATTGTACTCGGGAAATAAAGATCATAAATAATTGTACTACAAGCTTGGCTACCCGTTCTCCAGCCAATTTATCCCATATGTGTCCACGTGCAAAAGAAGTAATTAAGTAAGAGGTTATATAAAAGATCACTGAACTCGGTGCCGCCTGGTTTAATCCAACAGACTGATTTCCATCGATCAACCGTTCAAATCCCGTTCGCAAATACGTTGTATAATCTCGTTCATTGCTTATGATCGATATATGAATACTACGTTCAAACGTCTGAACGTATGTCTCCAGCTCGGGGGATTTGATTACGAATCCGGCACGCATCTCTAATTTTTCAAAATATGTGGGTATTACCAAATTGTGATCAATTGCATTGGTGAAGGAAAACGTTGTGAAGAAACCCGCATTCCTGAGAGTGTTCCATAGTGCTCGAAGGTATGTACCTTCTTTTTTACCTTCTTCTCATTTCCCGGCCGGCAACGCATCAGTGATACCTTTGGTCTTCCTGATGTGCACGGGCGACGATGACCGCTTACCATCAGGTGGCTCGTCTGCTCGTTTGTCGGCTATTACCATAAAAAAAGTGAATTCTGCCAATCCGCATTTGGATCTCTTGCCGAACTATGGTTAGTGTTAGCCCTCACACCCTAGTCTAAGTCTGACAAATATGGGTTGAAGAATATTCGCGAAGAAAATTCTATTATGAAAATACATGTATGTCTTAAAATTTAAATAAATACCATATTCAGGAATAAATTCAATTTTGAACGTTTACGTATGTATACAGAAATAATATTATTTTATGCTATGCTATAAGAGGTAGCGGTCATTTATGATAACATTCAAGGCGTATTGTATTTGAATAGGACCTCCAAGCTACATCGCGAAAGGAGACCGAGTGGTTGCTCTGACACTATTTCTTATAAATTACCAATAATCCATCTCATAACTGTTACGCGAGTTGTTACAGAGTTTTGTTGAAGGAAATATTATAAAGAAACCGTGCCTGAGAACAAAATATACAAACTATATTAAACAATGATAGTCGTTATAGCATCTTACGATTAAAATCTACCATTTTAAATTACTGTAGAAAAAAAAATTTTTACAACTGCGAGTCACACATAGCTTAAAATTTTGATAAATTAAATTTAAAAAGTATTTACAAAATATATATTTTCTAAAATGAAGTATAAAACACTGACCCAAGTTGCCGGAGATAAACGAGGGAGAAAAAATTAACTAAAGATTGTTTAGTGTTTTTACGATGTATTATTATTTGAAATTTTATAAAAATCGAATGTTTCCTCAATCAAACATAGTATTTCGGACATCGAAGCTATAATCAGAAAAGTTCTGTTGTAGTATCGGGCTTAGTAGAAGAACCCTGTTCAACAATTTATTACATCAATAGAAAATTCTGAAAACAGCGCAATGACTATAAATAGTGTACGTGAATGACCCGTGATTCAATTTGAATTTGATTAATTCTAATTCAAAGTTGTTTAATCGTGTAGGTATTCTGTAAATACACTTATGCACGTCATTTCTTGCTTCTACTACCGTTTCGAAAAAGTAATTTAACATTGAGAAGGTAAAACGGCGGAAGAAACTCCTCAGCAAATATTCTTTTGACAACAACTCATGGTGATTACAAAAGTTTAAACCTGCACGGGACTGGTTTCGATACTATTTTTTCCAGACTTTGTTGTCATTAATATATTCATCTATACTGTAATATCCCTTATCTATAAGCTGTATTTTAACGCGTCGCTTAAAAGTTCCAAATCGAATACGAAAGCGATCAGTTAACTGCAACACTTGCCTCTGCATGGGATTGAATGACTGGGTGTGTCAACAACTAATATTAGTAAGTGTTAAAACCTTCTGTATATTGTAATTGAAGTCAATAATGTAACTGAGTGACATACATTTTCATTGACCCTTCGAGTTTTTATTTTTTTAGGTTTTTTTATTTAAAAAAGCAAATGATAAATAATTTGTAATACACACGTAATTTAAAAAATAAAAGGTATATGCAGGATCTGAACTCGCGCCTCTCGCGCGGGAGACCCTCGTTCAAACCATTCAACTACCACTGCTTCTTCAAGAGATGAACTAATTTTAGTCGAATATCATAATAAATGGAACACAACTCAACAATTAAATTACTGGAGTCATCGCGTACAAGTTAGACACTTTGCGATCGCTATCAATCTTTGACCCTAAGTTTATCGAACAGAAGTGACACTTTTGGTGACTCTCAATTCAATTTAACACTGACTGCAGAAAAAAGTAAATTGAGCGTCAATTCCATAACATTTTTTTTAGTGTAAAATAACACCCGTGACATTTTTTGTTCATTCCCAACTTTAAATTCCACTACTAAACTCATAATTTTTGAGACATACAGAAACATCGGTAAATTTTGGTAAATATTGATTTAAAAAATACAATCAATGTGATAGTGTTTTACTTCGTTAACTGTTAATTTGTAGTTTCACCAAAAATATATGATAAACGAACAATGACCAAGTTTGATCATTGTTTATTCATATGAAATATTTATTATGAATAATATACTTTTGAAAGAATTAATAATTGAGCTTCCCATATTTTATTAATTATTACAAAAATTTCGGCGTCGTAAATTAATATCAAACATGATATCTATTTTGAAATCCAAAGCGACACATTATTTTTGATTTAAACCTTGTATAAGCGCAAAGCGGAGTTAACATTCTTAAGTTAACTTTGCGACTTTCATAATGGATACTATCAAGAATATTTATTTGCAAAAATAATAAAACAATTTAAACCATATTTATAAAGCACAATCACAAAAAAAAAAAGTGAAAAAATTTATAATATGGAAGTCTGAGGTTGGAACATCATGTATTAGATCCTTTTAAATTTGAGATAATTTCATGTGTTATGTGTACTTTGTAACAAGCATAATGATCTCCTTAACGATCTCGATAAGGGGAGTACCCCGAAGAAAATGAACCTTTCCTTCTTACTTCATAAACTTTTAATATCGTTTTACTAATTTTTCGAATTATTTTTTAAAGATTTCAGCAAAATGAACTTAATTTAAAATCTTAATCGCAAACCGGCTTATTAAACATGAATATTTTGATTGGTTTGCTTTGTTTTTAACACATTCTTTATTAGCTATATTAAAAATTTGAAATCATCTTCAAAATTGGCACAGAGGTTACGAGCCTATGACAATCCAATAATTTCATAGTTCCACATCCATCCTCAGAACGATGGTTCTTTCTCGATATTTTCGGTTTTTTTAACTATAATTATTTTTTGATTTTTTGATACTCTCGCCATATTGCTCATTTCTAGTAATGCAAAATATAATAAATATAATATAAAAAATATAAGGCAAAATAGTTCTTTTTCTACAAACAATAATACTCAACTAATATACATTGATTTATAACAACAAATACTCATTAAAAGTTATGAAATAAATTATTTTTGAAACAAAATCGACTTCGTAAAACCAATTGCTATAAAATTTACTGAATAAGACCATATTTTTGTCCGTGAAGCTGACTTGCGTTCGTCAAATTTAACTAGAAAGTTCCTCAAAGTTATCGCTACATCGACGAAATTTGACAAGTTAAAAATATATATATTAAAATATATTAAATCTTTCAAATTTCATTATGGCTAAAAATATTACGATAATCATTGGCTGCCAAGTGTTCTACATTCGGTTTTTGCTAAGATCAGATGTTCATGTGTGTCGATGTGACATCATTTTATGTATCCACGTTACTCGGTACACCGGCAATCCTATTCCAGGGTTACGAGTGTGTATTTATTTAAACTAAGAGTAGCATTACAGCAGGTAAAGTAGTTGTTTATTACCCAGAGCGACAGTTCAGTAATCTCACAAACCCAATGTAGATGGGATGAGGGAGTCATTATCAGGGTTAATTTTAACGATCAATTTATATGCTTCTTAAGGCTACTTTAGTACGATGTCATATGATATGACGACAAATTATAATATACTTAATATTATAATTATTTAATTATTATATATATATATATATATACTTAAGAAGATTGCCTGCTACAAATTTTCCTCCGAGTTTTCGTAAGAGGTTGCGAAAATACAATAGCATTGACGGCGTAATGATACCCACTTATATCTACAGGAAGTTGATGAAATAGTGAAAAGTAACGGAATTATCGTTTCGGTATCTTATATAAATTATACAACACTAAAATAATAATTTACTTACATTGAACGCCATTGACATTACAGATTGTGTCAAAAGGAACCAAAATTTGAATTCAAAACAAAGCGAAAGATTCTAGAGTAGAATCCCCAGCGTAGCGAGTGTTTCTAGAGTAAAATCCCTAGCGTAGCGAGTGTTTCTAGAGTAAAATCCTTAGCGTACGTCGCTCGAGGTTAATTAATTTTGGTATCGTTTGTCACACTTGCCTTTTCATCCCTTTCTATGAGAAAAATAAATAAGAGATGCTTTTAGAAGTGATGAATATTTATATTTATGTAGCGTAACGTATTGAAAATTTATTATAGTTAACTGTTTTGCTAGGAACAGAAAATGTCGTTGATTTATTTATCACACGGGTATTCGCAATGACTTCAGACTTGGGTTGACAATCATGTTGA
>DWPT01005725.1:0-11996 GCA_018251895.1 Agathymus mariae mariae
ATTCTGTCAGGGTTAATACTTAATCAAAATTGAAAATATGTTATATGGGTGGAGTGTTGGACTTTAACCCATTTTATACTCGTAATATACCTACCTACTTTGGTTATTAAATCATTTTTATTTCATGTTACATTACCCTGAAAATAAAAATAATATTTGTCTCAAAATATCATATTCCTTTGGTTAATATTACTGAGTAAAAATAAAAAATAAAAACGTACGCTGCAGTGTATACCGACAGTCAACATTTGTTAACCATGCATTTTTAAAACCGTGTGTGGTCATCTCACGCACGTTATCCCACGCGCACCCACAATATCGATATCTCCAGTTGGACTACGGGGAATAAAGGAAATACTGTTTGTCCCAATCCCTTCGATAAAAAATATGTTTCTCTGGAAATTAAGTCATAAACTTCTATATAGGGATATATAAGACCGATAGCGCTTATAAGCTGAACGTATACAAATAGGGTGCGTCAATTTTATTAACATCTCGCACCAATCTTCGTATTTTTCTGACATAAGAAAACACAAACAAGAAGAAACACGTAAATTGCTGAGCGCGATTGTTTTATTCAGAAATAAAAAAATATATAAATTTTTATATATAAAAGTTATACGTACTCGTAACGGAGCACAGGTGCATAAATTTTGTTCCTCATGAAACATACGTATGACATTTACAGAACCCGGGTTAAAAGTGTAAACACAGTGATAAATTAAAACTTAGTACATCTTATGTTTAATCGGCATGATTGCATGTCCTGCAACAGTAGTATTGTCAATATCAAGAATAACAACAAACTACATTCTTACAGGCCCTCTCGTATACGCTCGATGCGTGGCGATTTACGGTCTCAAGGGATCACCTTACGTTATAGTACGTTTAGAATAATGGTTAGCAATGAAATAATGAAGACGCCCGAGATCTTATCGCTCAACATTAAAAAGATCTACGTAGTTCATACTTGAATAAATAAATTAATCGGTCATGTATAAGTAAAGTCAAGTATATTTTTATTTTTAATATTAAGCTGAGTAGTTCCATAAACAATAACGCTAATATGATAAAAATCCCAGAATCACACCCACAACTCTACACTAGTATTCCCTGTGTTGAGAGTGAGACATCACAACGACTCACAACCCGAAAACAAATATTTTTCTGTCGTAAATATCTGGATGGCCTGGAATTAAACACGAGAACTTCGGTCAGCAGTAATAATTATTCCTACTTGTGCTACGGAGCCGTGAATAAGGTAATGGTAGTTTTGCATAGAATATCAGATTATTTCATTTCCTATACTGAATGAAGTATTTGACTTTTGTCTTCTTATTTCAATTTAAAATTATGGATCATTTAAAATGTCTCGTTAAATCAAAATCCATCCAAATCAAACTCCATAATATGTGCTCCAAACTTTCTGTTTCGATAAATTCTATCAAAAGTTACCGTACCCAGAATTTTATTGGAATTTGCATATTTTATGATATTAGAATTTCTTATTATTTTGAATCCATCATAATTTTTATTTCGTACTTGTGCACTCCAATATTTTCACTCAAGGTAATCTTCAAAAAACCAAGTAAGCGGGTGGTTATTATTTCGAACTACTTGATTTTATTCTTGGGTATATTTTTAATACTTTTGGGTATAAAATTACACTATTTACTGAGTATTTTTCTGCCATGTAACTACACCAAGAAGATCGTTAATCAAATACTTTTAAAAGTAATCTTGTTTCTTTTAAATAATTTCATTATCAATTTTTTATTTTTTTATTTTGCCTGTTAAATGTGAAACATCTTATTTTATCTATATGAATGCCCTGGTAGTTATAGTTATTTGAGAAAAAAAAAATTATCAACCTAGTAGACAACCATGATATAACTGTGGTGCTAGACATAGATTTTTTAGTTTATCGTATAAAATTATTACAATACAAACATCATCGGAATCTGAACCTTGTAACAAGACACAAAATTTTTACTATACTCTCAGGATAGATATTATAAAGTGAATGATAGAGAACTCGTAAAAAGATATGTCCGTCCCTCTTTTTATTTAATTTATGTATTACCTTCAAATTACCGGTACGTTTTGTTGGTAAACAAGAGAATAATAGATTTATCATAACAAACCTTGTCTACAATTATGTTTGTAGGGATTTAGTTTGTCTTATCATTAAGTCGGTACGTATTTCAAAGATAATCTCGTAGACAACATTACCGTTATCCTCTAGGCAACACCCACTAATAGAAGCGTAGTTACCGTTGTGATTCAGCGTGTACTGACTATACGGATTTTACATTATATGCGGTACAACTCTATGTAACAAATAAGGTATCTCCAAAAGTCGTTTAAAGATATAATTATTGTCAACGTACATGTAACAAAATTAAGTTATACTGATTCCTGGAATATTGTACAAAAATCCCTATGATTTTTAGGTTTTGAAAAATGAAGTAATATGTTTATTATTTTCTTTCAATCATACTGTAAAAAACATTATTTTACTAAATAAATGTAACCTTACATCACTTCTTTAGGTAACACATATCTTACATTTAAAAATAGTATCTGAACCAGAAATTATTATCATTGATTTTTATCAACTGTTCTGTAAACTTTATGTTAACTCCATTTTATTATTGTCGGACTTTTTCTAACTCTATGGACATTTGACATATGTATATATTGAAGTAGCTACAGGACACCACTCACGATATTATTAACTTATGTATTAAGAGTTCTCCTAAGCTAACTTTTATCTCTCACCCCGCGGGAGCAGATATATTATCCGAGAAAAATTGTAACTTAGAAGTTGACTGAACCATAAAGCACGATTTTTATCCTATTTTAGAATATATATAGCAATAAATTACTGCACGACCTCAAACATTCAAATCCTTCCAAGTTTCTTTCAATTCTTGTTTAATAATTGAATAAAATCGTAATTTTATTGATTTATTAATAATATTAAAAAGTCGTCAAATGTTTACTAATATCGAATGTTGGATGTCTAAAGAATTTCAACTTACAGATCGAAGATCTAATTTGTTAATTGGTTTCTGCGTGATACGAAATAAATTGCGTAAATTTAATGATAGTTATAAGAAATTATCAATGAAAAAGCCTACTAACCTACATTAAATTTCGAAAATAATTTAATCTCAGATTTCGTACCGTTATATTACCACCGATACTCATAATACTTAGCGTATTTATGGTTAACAGCTGATTGATTTATTGACGGCTTAAATGTATCTACTATGGAAAGATCTAATAGCTTGTTATGATTATATTTGTAGAATATTTTATACCGCTATAAAATACAAAGGGATCGGTATTAAAAGCAATTTTAACCTGAGCAAATTTAAAATCAGTATTAGGTGCTTTATTGTAAGCAAGTAATTAATGTATTTAAAAATTATTATATCTCATAAGTTTGTAACAAAATAAACTATTTGAATAGGTATATATTCATTGAATAATAATTTGTAATATCGTTAAAAATAATTTAATTAGCCTAAGATTATGTTAAGTTTGTGAATATGATCTAAGTAATTTCGAAAGTCAGCAATAAACGCATTAATTATACTAATAATGCTAAATTCATAAGTGGGAAATTTAATTATGACCACGTTTTTATTTGAATTTCGTTGATGCTTTGAAACTCATAAAGACTGGAATTCTTCTACGTTAATAATTGGCTCTTTAGACTAAAGTTTATCCCACGCTACATCTGCCGTGCAGAAGCATTCTTGAGACGAACTTGTGATTCAGTAAGTGTCGTCTTACATATGTTACGTTGTATATAAGATCTCAGATAAGGCAGTACGAATTTGATCGACATCAAAACACTGCATACTTGTTTGCTACTACCACATAAAGAAACTTGAAATTATTTCTGAAGTGTAAAGGCCTATATTAACTAATTTAGCAGGCTATTGTTCTTCATACTTTTCGGACTTTTGGCTTTCATCATCTTGGAGAATTAAAATTAAATAAGATTTGTTCGATATTACTTTTACGAAAGTCAAACTCTGCCATCGCTTTAATAAATCTCTATCGTGAGGGTGTCGTGAGAAGCGGCAAGAGACTCCCAAGGTATTTGTTTTCTTACTTATAATTACATACAGCAATTATTTATGGCTATATATTTAAATGGTATAAAGGGAAATATAAAACTGAGAAACATAGTTATAAAATAAAGGGATATATATACCTTTAGGCAGGCGATATTATCAAACTTTAACGGTACAAGTCATGATTATCAGCAACCTTTATATTATTGTTAGATTATCCTTGATAGTAAATTTTCATTATTTTATCATTAAAATCACTGCAATCCGTCTTTAGTCTATGAGAGTTACAATTATGAAGTCTATTTCAGATCGAATTCATCACAATAGTTTAGTCTTTGATATATTAACAACGTCAACACGCTATGACAGCTTTACATGATCGTGACACTGTCGAACCGTGAAGTGACGCTCTTGAGCGTTATAAACGTATGAAAATTGAGATAGTCACATTAGGCACAAGTGCAGTTAGTTGTTGCTATCAAAACGAATTAACAGTTAATTGTGAAGCTCCGAGTGGCTGGTAGTCACTTAATTAGCCGCCTTTACAGCTTGTTTGTTGACCAACACTGCGTCATCGCCCGCGTAGCGCCAGGGCCCCGCGTCAAAGTAATAACGTTTGCAAAATTAAACACTTGGAAGCCGCAGAGCAGTGACATGCAATATTTTGAAAGGAGCAATTTGTCCAGTACGTCTATTTCTATTGGTACAGAATTAGTTGAACGTTGGTATAGCTAACCTCATGAAAGATTATAAAGGATATCCAATATTTGAATATCTACGTTCTCTTTTTGAGTATTGTCCAAATATTTCAAAATAATGTTATTAGCCTAAAATTAAAATTAAGCCTAGAATTAAAATTATAATTAAATTAAGTTATACATCTGCAACAATCTATATTAAAATAAAAAATGTATGCTGATGGTTCTACTATTATGGTTCCATGTTCTTACATGGAAAGGGAGATAAGTTTCATGTGAAAGTGTGAAACTATAAAAAAAACGTGATGTTGTTTTATTTTTCCTTGACACACCTACCCTCGCTTTCCTTCATTTACCTTCGCTTTACGTTTACTAATCGCACCCACGTTGTTTTAACGATTCATTTACTAACTACAGCAATTAAATATATTTTTTACTACCCTCTTAATAAGAAAACCAAGTTTACTTATATTTCCTATATTGGGAAAACAGACCCATTTCTTGGGATGAAAAGTATCCTAGATTGATCCTAGATCCTACAAATAATAAAAGATACAAATATATCATTCAATTCTGTTCAGTGATTGTAGTGTTCTTTAGTTTTATTATTAGTATATATATAAAATAACACTTGTTTTAAACGTTTAATAACTCAAAATGCGACAGATAATGCCATAGTTTGGTCCTGAATCATATGTTACTTTACCTTACCTGGTTACCTTTATGAATACTTAGGGTCGACGACACGCAGTTGTGATTATACTTTAACTGAAACGGGATCCCCATGTGTTTGGGTTTATTACGTTAATACTATTACGTGGGAAAATCCTTGGGAATCTGCAGCAGTTGACAATAATTAACAATAATGTGTTAAGTTATGTATATTAAACACTATATCACGATAAATTATATACAGAACTACACTACACTGACTTCCCAGTATAAATGTAGTATCTTCTACAAGGCGACACTCATATCGACTTGTTGAACACCAAAAAAAGGTACTCATCCTTTTTGCTTTAAATTAAACATTGTATAACCAACAACATAAACATTAGTTTTTTTTTTTTTCATAATGATTATTACAAATTATGAAGTTTTTCTAAAACTTGATATTCGTTTCTGTTTTTGTCACTTGTTTTAATACAAATATAAAATAATAGTTGCTGTTGGCTGAATTTAAAACAAAGTTGATTTAATATTCATATAAGATTTATTGAATATGATTATTTTACTAAAGTGTATGCTGCTTTAACTGCTGACAGATGTTACTTTTGATCAAGATGAAAATTAGATTCATTAGTCAAAGTGACAGATACCATAATGACGACAGTGTAATGGAAATTCTAATCACAATGCAAAAATGACATTATTTTAAGTCTATACCTTAGTGTAGAATGATTTATATTTGCAAATACTCGATCTGTAATAACTTCACTTGTAATTATATTACCCCGTATTTCTTCTAAGCAGCAATTGGCACCTAATTATTCGACATTCATATTACTTCTATATAGCATTTGATGTGGAAGGTCATGAAGTAATTCGTGTTCACAATATTCAGGACTACGAAAATACTTCGTTAGTCCCATTTTGCTCGGAACCGCCCGTCAACGGATGAGATGGTAAGACGATACAAAATTTTCATACTTTTACGCAACGTAGTGAGGTCCCCGACGTCTCAGTCAGTTCTTGACGTTGTTTGTGACGTGACATTTCAAATATTATCTTCGTCGTTGCGTGATATAGTAGTGCCATCTACGGGGGGAGGGGGGTAGCACAGGTGAAAAACACCAATGTAGAATATCTAGTCATTCTGTTCTTATCTAGAAACTATATCAAATAAAGTCGTTTATTGTTGGACAACTAAAACCCGCTACTAAACAATCTGTACTCGTCTACTTTTACGCTAAAAAAAACGAATGTCTGTTTTCCAATTAAAAGTAATAAATTAAGTCAATTTGGAGAAATTGAATCATTATCAAATGTTTCTAAAATTATTACCCGTATGTGTTTTTTATGTCGATTTGATTCAGAAATCACTAGATGGAATTTGTTAAAATATTCAGTGGGTTCTTTAACTTTGGGTATAGATTGATCTTATACCGATATCTCAAAAGGTTATGAAGGTTCACCCTTGGCTTGTATTCCCCTACGGTGCTATATGTAACAACTTTCTAATGTACTTAAACTAAAATAATACTGTCTCTGAAATTAGACTTCTTGTGATATAACAGATATTTCTTAGACATGACCTTCAAAGACGAGATCTATGTAACTGTCAATAGATAAACGTTAAAATACAAGATGACGTTTCTTACTTATGGGTCATATCAATTCAAAGATACATACTCGTACATGATGTCTATACTACTGCGCAAATCTGTAGTGTCTCTCTATCTGTTCATTCATTTTATACTGATATCAATTTAACCTTTTTGAA
This sequence comes from Agathymus mariae mariae, assembly GCA_018251895.1. Taxonomy (NCBI): domain Eukaryota; kingdom Metazoa; phylum Arthropoda; class Insecta; order Lepidoptera; family Hesperiidae; genus Agathymus; species Agathymus mariae. The sequence goes on from DWPT01005725.1 coordinate 7,233, forward strand.
AATTTTTGTCTGTCTCTGTATATCCTATTGTAACTCAAAAACGGCTTGACCGATCTTAATGACAATTGGTATGTCGTGGGCACATGTGATTACGCAGATGATGGCTACATAAAATCAGTAAACCTAGTGATGTCTAATCAAGGCATAAAACGTAAAATATTGAGTAATCGTGCATTAATAATTGATTGTTCAACCCGAACAAAGATGGAGGGCCGCTAGTTATAATATATAATAGGAAAATATAGCATGGAAAATTTGTAAAGCGGTTTGGTTTCTAATTCATGGAATTCCGAACGTTGAGTCAATATTACAGTCAGATATTCAATTTGAAGTGTCAAGACATCGGACACTGAGTCCAATAAAATCCTATCTCTTGTATTTGATCCAATTAGTTTTCTAAAAACTAATCATAGTTGGATATTATGAAATATCATTTTTTTTTATTTTTAGCTGGTAAATATGTCGTAGAACTTTTGCGATTATATTTGACCACAAACACCATTATATCACAATCTGAATATCACGGCCAACTTAGTATTCCATCACAGATCCCCGATGTACTTAGCCTGAGAAATGACATCGTAGAGGCATCTATGTCTGGGTTAAAGGAACTTACACTACTTATAAGAACAAAATAAAAAAACCGTCAATGGGTCTGACCTACTTGCAAATACGAAATCTAAACATAAAATGCAAGCCATTTTTTTTCCTACAAAAGAACGGAATACATATTTCTGTAAATAATAACGAGGCTAGGCACCTTTGAGTCGTACAGCTCGCGTTTGGAGGACGTCTTTGTTCCAAGTGGCGCGGACAGTATGGACGTTTCATTCCAATTACGCTTCTGAAGCGAACGTTTGTGCTTCCACGGGAGGTTTAGCAGCCAACTAAAGAGTTTGTTCCCTCATGAATAAGGGTAATTTATGTTTATACGAAGCAACTAACCGTTCAATAATAGTAATCTAAATAAAATATATTTGATAATAAAATATTATGACCATCATACATCATTATAATTTACAATTGTCCCACTGCTGCGCGTCACATCGTATAATCTGAAATAATCACATTTGAAGGGTGAAGTTGCCATGGTATTCACATATTTTCTTTAAAGCAAATAATGGGCACAAATAATACGTTATTTGTCGAAACCATATTTGTGCCCGTATTGGGGCGGCCTAGAATACCCCAATCCAATGCTGGCAGAACAGGATTGCGTAAGAGGTGACAGAAGCCATCCTGCTTGGTAGTAGGGCTTTACGTAAAGATTATATTATCAATATAATTATTAAGTCGTTCATATTATTATTCGTATTGTTATCTTTTCGTGAGGCCTGCCAGGCTAGCTACCACCTTCCTGCTTGAGTCAGCCGCCAAACGACTTGTCGTGTTCCGGCTAGATGCTTGAGAGCCAGTACTTTCTTACTTTCTTTCTTACCTTCTTGTCATTTTCTGACCGACAATGCATCACTGATATCTTTGGTCTTGTTTGATGTCCATGGGCGAAGATGACCACTTACCATTAGGTAGCTCGTCTGCTCGTTTGTCGGCTATTACCATAAAAAAACCACACTTGAGGGGCTTTTGAGTTGATAAAATTAATTTAGTTAGTATTTCTTAATGCTATACTAAGTCTAATTTCAAAATTTCTAAGCTCAATCGAATTATTTTTTGATATTTTTTTATTTAATTGTTTTTTGAAAAAAATAGTCTTACATAGTATATGAAAAAAAACATTAAAGCGCATTTTTCATTTACTACCAAAAATATATAACCTGTAATAATGTCAATATTCCATCAGTGAGTTTATTAAAAGTCTACCTTTTATATTGATCCCAAACGTTCTCCTGCACAGACGGTTCCACGTTAAGTGCGTCGATAAAAATACATCTCTCGTATTGCTTACCGTTCAATCTACAGCAACATGCATATTTTAATGTGAACAAGATGCAATACACAAATGTGATTTCTTAACTAAATATGTTAAATGTATCGCAAATTGTATTTGTGAAATTTATACACAGCCTACTGAACCCTGCCCTACTGTCGATCGACGTGGGTGTCCACACTTCCTCGTAATTCTTGTCCAGTAAGATAAGTGCATTATAAAAATTATTATTCATACAATCAGTAATTTTATATCATCATGTTGTAACCCTGTTGAAAAGATGGAACGTTTAAACGGCTTATCTTTTATACCGGCATCTAACAGACTACAACACTGTAAATCTTCGTAGTATTTTCCTTGTCTTACGTTGCACTGCACACCCTACTAACATCTCTTTTGTTTTTCTGTCGTTTTCCAAAGTTTATCTTTAAGAAATCGCTATTTGGCGATAAGATCACCTTTGCGCCCAAAACGTATTTAAATGTAACATGGTTTTGTCGTCCATAACTTATGGTGTTCAATAAAGTGATCTGTATATATGTATAAGTCACAAAATGTGTTACTACAAACAGTGTATAGTAATAGTACACTAATATAATGTATAATAGTACACTTATATAATGTAGGTTAGTATATATATGTATGTATGTACTCATATTTGTATAGTTTATATTGAAGAGTACAAAAAAGGTACTAATGTCATGTTCAATCGTACTGTGGCAACTAATTTCGCGGTGAGACAAGTTTCGACAAGCAACTTCCCCTTTAGTTTAAAAATCGAGGTACTCAGTCTCACCTGCAAATGAGGAGTTGAATCTGAATAAAATCCAATATATACCTATGTGATGTCGGTGGGTTGCAATAGCTATTAATCACTAAGAAAACTATTTGTTACTTATATTAATCTTAACACACGCGGAGGTAAAACTTTTTGAGTAAAATTTTTGAATTTTTTTATGGTAAAATTAAAAAAAAATCACAATATTGTAGACCACAGAGTGGTCGCACCGTTCACGTATATCAATAACACCAAATATGTTTTTCTTAGAGTTTAACTAAAACAAAGATCGAATATCAGGGCGAAGAAGATAAAGGCGTTTAAAGATGACAGATGTGAGACTTGAAAAGATTTGATTATGTGCCTAACATATATGTATATTTTAGTGTCATTTAGGTTTTGGTGAGACATATAGTAGGTATTTAATGAAGCCTATTATTTATGATGATCACGGGGAACAACGAAATATTGTATTTTGTAATAATATAACTAAGATCGTTTCATTCTCCTTTTTGGTGCAATATTTGAAAACTATCAAAAATATTTTCATTTGGTTTTTGTAAGTAAAAAAAATTATGTATATAATTTGTATCATCATTTAAATATTTGATCATTATTTGATTCATGCTTCTACAATATTGGTGTATTATAAAAAAATATTGCCAAGCAAACGATATGGCCTATTTGAAATTTTATCAAAAAATATAACGATGTTTTAATTCTTGATTACTCAACATTTCTCTTTCGTTGATACCCGAAAAGCTTTTTATGTTACGTAGTATTTTTGTGTAGAATTGTTGTATTCCTGTTTAGTAATGAACAGTCGAATGCGTTGTATTGTTTTCAGGCAGTCGGCATAAGACGAACTCCATATGACTCGCTATAAAATTACATGCACAGTGCATGTATCCCATGCACTATCTGAAACGTATTCTACACTTTAAGAAATATTTTTTTTAACAATTTTAATCTCCATAACTACAATGCTTTTAGGTCTCAGTGAACTAGAAATAAATAAAATAGGAAATAGTACTATATTTCCTCACACAACGTATAATTAAACTTTTACATACACATTATGAAGAAGGATAAGCAAATCCTATCGCAATGTAAAATAAAACATTTATGAAAAATTATAATTGGAAAGTAAAAGGATTGTTTTAACACCAACTAACCATCATTTAAATCTTTAAGCTTCATAGTTTTGGTAAAATATCTCTACAGTATGTATCTATTGATCTAATTTTAAAACGAGCTAAGTTGAAGAACCTACAACAATTCATATATCCTCTTTCATAAGAACTATTTTGCTATTAGAAAAAAAAAATGCAAAAGCTATACCCATACGATCCCATAGCTCAGTCGGTAGTGACCCTGCCTGCCGAGCGAGGGGTCCCGGGGTCGATTTCCAGTTAGGGCAGACATTTATGTGACAGATAAATGTTTGTTCTCGGGTCATGGGTGTCTGTGATGTCATATTTGTGTATGTCCATGCTGCCCGCAACACAGGGTATCCTAGTGCGGGGGAGTGAGTGTGTAAACGTTTATTTATTTTATTTATATATATATCGACTATACAACCTGGTATCTTTCGCCATCACAATAAATAATAAAAAAGTTGATTCACTGCACGAGCCAAGTAAATTTCGCCCTGGTATATTTTTAACATTTTTCCCTTACATTTTCGTATGAAATAAACAAATAAAAAAAAACCAATGTTCATGTTTCTCATATTTGTTTGTATGCGAACGCTTTTCGATTTGATATACATGCAATACTAAATTGAAACTCTTATATGTAGGATCACTTCCATATCTGCGCACATATTCATAGGAATAATCATACAAAAACTATTCGTGCTGATTTCTTTATAGAAAACGAAAAATATTTCTGGTGAGATATACCGTACAGAAGACTATTATACAAAGTAGCCGTGAAGTCTCGATAAGTGATCATGTAGATCATGGATGCACAGACCGCGACTCGCGGGCCGCATGCGGACTGCCGGTCAAATACTGGTGGCCCGCCGACAGCAAAAATAATACTCTCGTACATTCGAAGAATATTTAATTCTATTCCAGAATAAAACCAAAAAAAA
>DWPT01005726.1:0-11994 GCA_018251895.1 Agathymus mariae mariae
TAAATACATCATAAATATATTTTCCATGTAGGAAATTATCTAATATCCGTAACCGAAATTATCCGAAACAATCGGATAATCCGAAATAATTTCACATTCATAACCATAACCGAAACCGGTAAAATATGACTCATATATCCGTATCCATATCCGGATCCGAAATGTCATATCCATAACATCCCTAATTGAACACACAGTTACAAATACGTATTTATAATATATATAGGACATTTTGAAGCTACATACCAATGCAAGTCAAATTCCTATCACGCATTGAAGGTGTGACAGCTTTAACAGATATAGAACGAGTTATAAAATGCATTACTTCACTGTCGACTTCGAGAGACACGATTTTCTCCGGCCACTTGACCTGTCGGTTGAACATGGTGGACATCCGGTGGTTCTTGGGGAACCCGACCAGAATGAATCCCTTAGCGTCCTGCTGCTGCAACATTGCCTCCTTGACCATGTCCACTGTGAGTTGCTGAAAGATTATTTATTTATTGGGCCCTGGGACTAACACATTATATCCCGATTTCTATCTATGATTTTCTCGTTGCAGTTGGCATGGACACACAAACGAGATACCACAAAACAAACAAGGTATGAAATATGAGATCAAAATATGTATCTATTTTAAAGGTCTAACCCCAACCGTTAATTGACTTTTCTATCAGCTGGTTGAGTAACTGTGTTACGGAGTTTTGTTAAATTACATAAGACAGTTTTTATAGGTTTGTACCTAATTCTTTCATTCTCCGATTAAAATACCTACTAACAGATGAGCTCCAAAGTATGCGGAGGATTCATTCAATATTTAACATATAATTTTTTAAGTTCATGAACGCATTTGTAACTGTAATTGATGACAGTATTCGGATAGGTTTAAAGCTCAAATTGATATTTCGATGCGATGTTTCTATTCTTACTTAGCTACGCTCTTAACAACTCACCGCACGAGTCGTAACCTCTACTCACAACTGTGAATGCCTGGAGCTCATAGTACGCTGCTTCAGAGACGATCGGTAGTAATAATAATTATAAGATATATTAAGGATTATGTTCCCAACAGCCACTCCTTCCAGATGTGGTTGTAACCAACGCATTTTTGTTAAACTTGCCCCCATAAGACAATGTTAAAATGAGCTGTAAGATATTCTTTGTTTCTAGTGAAAGATTAAGTTAAAATAAATTAATTAAATAAAGATTAGGTTAAATACCCAAAAGCATCGGACATAACTGAAGCCGATGTGCGAATTAACGTGGTATTCGCAGGTCGGAAATACTTCTGAAAACAGGTGAGCCATCCAGCTAACAAACTGAATGACTTCAACCCGTTAGCAGGCCTCTGCAGGCACGAACCTCTCTCGTAATTAATGAGATTTAGACCATACTACCACACTGCCCCAGTGTGAATTGGTGGAGATCATTACAGAACAACCTTTATGTCGGATGTTCTTTTGTCTCTCGAAGGCGTCCAACATGGTTGATATTTGATATGTATGAACACCAAAACTGGAGCTGACACTTTAACGAGTTCTGCGATGAACGGCGGTGCTCAAGAATTTATACAAGCGCTCAATCCAACCATAAACCGTGTCCGAAGTCACTTCACTTGATAGATAATTTACAATTAAAACTTTTGAACTGAACTCAGCCCTAAATGTTAAGAATATACCTCTGGTACATCCTCTTGCGCCTGTAGTTTATCGGCCACGAGCCGGCCCCGGGGAGTGTCTTTCTCCGCCTCCGCCCGCACCAACTCTCCGGGCCGGATCACAGAGTACCCGGTGATATTGGAGATGGTCTGAGCCACAGTTTGATTGCCGGCGCCCGGCACTCCATTCACGAATATCACGGGCAAATGCCGGATCGGACTCATATCGTATACTACGTCTTCCTGTCAAACGTCACCATTACTACGTAAACTAAAGTTTCTTGTAATATATAATATGAATACAACGACCTCAGTTAAATATTCTCTCTGGTTAATCTAAATTGGTTTCGAAACTGGGTTTACTATTGTGGTTTACTATTATAGTTGAGATACCTAACTTATTTAAATGTATAACGTTCGTGATGATATAAGTTTAAAAGTATATAAACTTGTTCATGTCCTTAATCCATCTGAAATAGAATTCAAATTACCGTGACTCTATTACGACCTAAAGAACTGCTGTGTCAAAATATTTGTCATCGTCTCGACGTTACTGGTTGCAGGTGTGTTTGTCTGTATTATTATTATTGATAACGTTTACACACTGACAGCCTCGTACTGGGATTCCCTATGTTACAAACACACATGGAACAATAACAAACATTTATCTATCACATAAATATCTGCACCGGCCTGAAATCGAACCCGGGATCCCTCGCTCGGCAGGCAGGGTCATTACCAACTGAGCTATTGGATCGTCAATAACAACATGTAAGAAGACGTTTTAATTTTAGTAAACGGAAAACAAGTGAGATACGATCCTAAATTACGTGCCCATTTAAGAGCCTCGTGCGGGTACCTACCAGTAAGCTGCTTATGGGCCGAAGCCATGCCCTAACCTTGTTCAACTGCCAAGAACAATGGTCCTTAAACCTTATGTAACTAAAAAAAGAATCAATTCAACAGACCTCATTGTCACGCCGCCCGGAAAAAAAGCAACCCATGCTGACTACAAATAAAACTAATTCTAAACAATTTCAATTATAATAAACTCTTCTAGTATCAATAAAGGTTGGAAAGAAAAATGACATTTAAAAATAGACAACTGTTTGAAATGGACACGTCTAGATTTCTGACGTTTTTTAAGTGATAAGACGAGGAAAACGACAAGGAGGCAGTATGGCCGTGTCGCCAGATGTAATGTACCGTTGAAAGTAACAAACAGACATACGAAACATAGAAAACAGGAGTCAGCCTGTTGTTAAGGTGGTCACTAACACTTTTGGACGTCTGTGACCAACTCTTAAATAAAAATTTATACCTATCTACTCCAGGGCTGCCAATACCCATTTTACTAATTCCCCAAAGACCAAAACGAAATTCCCTAAATTCGGGGAGAAAATATTCCAATTACCCACAAATTCCTCACACGTAGAAATAAAGGAAAAAAATAAATTTATGCAGATTTTATAATTTCCTTGTTAGGTATAAATCTGAGAATACCACAATGTTTTTTTATTGTGTCTCTAGTAACCAATAAAGAAATTATCGTGTACCCTTTGTTTAGATTAGAAACAGATTAGTAGTTGTATTCGTTTCTAGATAGGTACTATCCCTCGTAGTGATGTACCTACTACAATACACAAACTGGTGGTGTCCTGTACTAAAAATGTAATCGGTAACATGCTTAATATTCGATTTTATAGTTTTATACTAATCGCCGATACCTTCTAACTGGCTAACTAAACTGGCTGGTATGGAATCCTAGTCAAACGTCCTAAGGTTCTAACATTTATCTAATACGTTTTCACGACTTAAGCAAGCGCAGGAACTATTGAGAACATCAGATTGACTTTTGCAACTGTCCTTACAAAAATAATATCAGTCCTTATAAAAATAAAAATATTAAAGAGAAAAGACTTGGACACAGCAGTGGAGCAGTATGGGTTACGATGAATGTCGACCGCTTTAGTTATTGAAATGGTTATAGTCATATGAAACTGAAAACTCCAATTTGGATGACGCGCGGAACAGACAGCTTCCGCCGAGTGACCTCAAACATACACGCAACAATACAATGTCATATTCCATTCGGTTTACTTTACATACATAGGAAACACCGCCAGCCGTGTCGGACTGTCAGGAACGCGGGGTTCTGAAATCAAAAAAATCCTGACAGTACATCATAGTATTAGTAGACGCGAGTAACTTAAGTAAAAAGTAAAGTTAAATAAAAGTAAAAATCTGAGTTACTGACTGAGTAAAATTTAAATTACAAAATATACAAGCTTAAAATTTAAAAATAAATGGTCTTATAGACAAGCAGACAGACGCAATAATCGGAGGGGCATCATCCGATGGACATAACAATAAAAAGGTATAATCTAAGTGAAAACTTCATTTCTAACATATGGTTCAATATCGTTACAAAATAAATTATAGTAACCGACGAACGCTTCTCGTGCGATTTAAGTTAACAGGAAATGCTTTGTGCACTTGTTGTCTTAAAAAGTGATATCTATTCATAAACCATTAGACAATCATTCAAATCCAATTCAGATCGTGCCGTTTCAAAACATTGATTGAATTGTTAATAATAGTAAATATTTTTTTTATTTCAAATGCTACACGTATTTAATTTAATACAAAATTAGATGTATATTTATCATCTACAATTCAAGAATATCTATTTTTAAAGTGACACACTAATTAAAAACTTATAACCATGATGAGTTATATAATAACCACACATCTTTGTTTTGTATTGATTGCGGCAAATATGAGATGCTCGAGTGAATCACCTCCACTGGTACCAAAGTATTATTTGCTCGAGAAATGTCACCGATCCAAGCTGGCTGTAATTGCCAGAGCTAACTATACGTCATTGACGAGCTGCCAACGACTTGGCATAGAGAAGAAAGCATTAGCGATTAACTTCAGCCCCCGAGAAGCCATGAACTTCACGAACGGAACTACAGAATATACGTGCGAAGCTCTCAAATGTCCTGAAGTCAGTGGAGGGCTTTCGCTAACTAATGATACCAAATTCGACTACTACAGTATTTACGCCGATCCCATTCGTAAGTTAAGATAGATTATTTAACTAATAGTTCTTGGTCTAATAAGCCCAAATCTCCAACATCCTAAATAAGTATCTAAAGAACCTCCATGTTACTCAAATCTTGTTATGTTTGATATTGATTCAGTAATTTTACGTCCGATTTTTATAATTACTGTATATAAAGAACCCGACCAATATTATTTTATAACGTTTATATTAACTAAGACTTCACAAAAACTTCTTTAGCCGACATAAATGCGTCTTGTGTGCCTGCCATCGGCATGTTCCACCTGCTGAAGAGGAGACTAAACTACACGCACGCCGAGGTGGTGTGCAGGAACATGAGCGGAGTTCTGGCGAAAGTCACCAGCGAGCAGAGGACCGATAGCCTGGCGCAACTCATCGCGGGAGCCAAACTTGATGCTGCTTATGTGGGAATGCGAAGGTTCAATACTACAAAGTTCTTCAACACTGATGGTATGGAGAAGAGAGTTACCCTGTTACTACTAGACTCACTGCATGGCTTAGAGCTGCCGGCCTAAACTCTTGATGTAGAAGTCAACCATATTGTTGCATAGATACTGTAATAAAGTTGGCGATTACTTAGACTATTGTATCATCCAATATATAAGTATAACGTTCCAGGCGATTCCTTTGAATGTTCAACATATCGTGCCTGGACTCCGGGGCACCCCAGAAAACAATTTAAGCGGTATGACTGCGCGGTTATTACACGACACAGAACATGGCGAAGTGCGCCTTGCAAAGAGAAATATTCTGCACTTTGCGAGCTGATACCAGCCGGGCCCTATGAAATGGGATCCATTTTTGCAAGGAAAAATATGGTAATTATTAACGCAAATCTTGTTTTCTTTGTTCATAGCAGATGGCAAGTGGTCACAATCGCCCATGGGCATTTGTAATAGCACGATTGTTACGGACGAGTTACTAGGCAATAAGGAACCGATGTAACCGCGATGTCTTGTATAATATAATGACTGGATTTTGCAAGAGATCATCAACAAAATCATCTCAAAATCTATATTTGCCGGTCGGAACTGGATTTGTCTTTAAATTTAAATTGTAACATTTTAAGTTAGACAAGTATGTATAAATTTTCCCACATATAATATCACAAATTAATACAATAATGTCACTATTTGCGTTTTAAATTTGATAGATCCTAGAAAATCATAAAACACGTTCTGCCCGTGTACATTTGGTTGTCTCTGACGATCAGTTCGTAATCTCTAATATATAATGTATTAAAAATTAAGCATGCACAATTGCAAGATACCTTATCATATAAGAGTAACATAGAAGATACAACTTGATTACTGATAAGAATCAAGATTCTTTCATACAATATTAGATTTTTCGGTAGAAATTTTAAATAACTTTTTATACTTGATATTTGTTAATAATGCGGCGTTCAATAAAAAATTAGTTTTGTGTGCACAAATAATATATATATATATATGTATAATAAAAAAAAAGCAATAGAAAATATTCTCCTTTATAATATATACATACCAATACACAAATATTAGCGCGAAACTCTTTATATACATACAAAAGACACTGGCAACTTAAAACTAATTTAAAATTATCGAAAAGCGCCTGAAAGATATGATCTGTAGTTATTTTACTTTAACGGATTATCTAGTGTTTATTTGCTTTACGAAATTAAAGTAGCTTCAATTTATAGTATAACTAATGATTTGACAAACATTTCCATTGCAATCAGCAAAAGAGATTATGCATGAAACTCCAATATGCAGTATAAAAGGTTAACTTTATATAAATAAATAAATAATGATAGAAATTTCTTTACCTAAAACTTTCACTATAGAACTTCATTTTTTAGTTTTGCAAATCGTAAATTGCAGTCAAATGATCAGTTTATGATATAGAAGATAATGTCCTGCACCGACATCTAATAGCAATGTAACACAAAGGGTATTAACAAATGCAAAAGGCTTATAAACCTTTTCGATAAAAAAAATATATTATTTATGTACCAGTTTTCATGGTGATCCGCAATCAAACGTAAACCATTTATAAGATGTTTTTATATTTTACTTTTACACCACTGGTGGTAATTCAATCTTGATTTTTAAGGGTTTAACTTGTTACAGGTACAAACATAACACGACCGCGGCGCAATGTCTGTTTAGACGAATGTTTTCATATGTCATGAAATGAAAATGAATTTACATTAACTTATACAGAAGAGGAGATTTTGCGTCAATAAAGAATAGTGCATGAAAATATTGTAATAATATCGTAATTAAGAATAGTGCAACTAAAAATTTGTATTACTTCAAAATATTTAATTATTGTAAAAGATCCATTAAAAATGTGGCAACTAATACAAAAATTATTTGCTTATAAAATTAAAAACAAATCTTTACCTATAACACTTATACTAGCTTAGGTGAAATATTATACTTCACAGCTACAGTAAATTGATATTAACGTTTTAACACTTTCTTTGCTAAAATTAAGCACTAATTATACTTCAATATAGTTCTAAATTTCTATCTATAATTCAATCTTCCTAAAACATTTTGTACCTTGTTTTGTAAAAATGTTGTGCAAACCTTTGATTTAGGTAAACTTAAAAACGTAATGTTGTAAGATATAACACAATAGTGTACATTTTATCTATGTACTTAATTGGTATGCCTTTAATAAATAAACATAGGGACCGAATTGGCCACTAATAATCCAATAAACTTTCATAATATTCAGACTCATACATCAATTAGCAAACACACGATTGTTTAAAATGCTTATATGACTCGGTTTAAAACTGCAAATTAAGACGGGGTTCTAAAAATTCTGTCGTTGCTGTGCGAAGATGCAAAGCAATTTGTTTGTCAATTACCCTCAACAGCATACGTATAACTTAATATATATTCTAATATGTTTTCATATAATATATCATATAATATCATATAATATATCATGTAATAGGTGTCGCTCCAGAGCGTTGATGACACTGAATAATGAATGCTTATTTTGTATTTTCACTATAAGGGAAATTGCATTATTTTAAGAAAAAATATTTCTATAATGGTATTATAGAGATTAAGCCATATAGATCTTATAAAAGTGGCACATAAAAATAAACTACATGTACTTAATTTCAATGGAGTATAAATATTAATAAATATAAGTGAAACTAAAGCATTTACTTATGTGTAAATATTGTTAAACTAAAAAGTAAAGCAAGCAGACTTGAGGCGTCGCATGTGAAAACGGAATCCACAACTCACACATGTTATGTGTCAAAACGGATTCATTCATATACCTTTGAGGAGTCCTGTAGAGGTGACGTTGCTCAGGATTGACATTCCAAAAAGGAACAACGTTCACTTGCAGGATGGAAGCGTGGGAAATTCAGGTCTCAAGGGTCACCTTTTTACCCGTGCTGAAACTCGGTGGAGGAGAGAACCCCGTCGTTGGGAAAACATACTAATATCTATCAACTGTGCCAAGTTCGTAGCCAGAAGTCTCTCAGAAGGGCGAGGGATTAATCCAACTCCAAGAGTTCCCGCGAAAGCGGGAACAATATATTTTAATTATTAAATAATCATACAGATTACAGGTCGCTGACTGTACACTTATGGTCCGTGTTAGTTTATGAGTATTCTAAGAGATGGCACTGATCATTTGGTATCTAAGTAGTGAATTTTATTAACTAAAGCGTTAATCGATTTAACTAAACTAAAGAGATAACCAAACAAAGCAAAAACTAAACTCAAGCTATTTTATGACAGTTGGTTGACATAACACAAAACTTGCCATGTGCCAATTTGGTTTAATTTGACATCTACTTGTAAATAAACAGTATTTGTGATTCGTTTTATGGTATGCGATCAATACAAAAACCTCGAACTTTTTTATTCAAGTAGTAATTTCGTATTTGTCCCCTATACTATTATTATTCAAAATAATTCATTAAGCACATTTTACATATAAATACAAGAAACAGTGAAAATGGGTCAGAGCAAAAGCCAATTTTCAGAGGAGGAGCTACAAGATTATGAGGTAAACTTTTATATATACAAAATATTAGACAGTTTAGCAAGCATGAGTAATATCTCGTTAATTTTCCTAGTATGAGTAATGGACTAATTTTAATTTCTATTTCTAATTCAGGACCTTACATATTTCACAAAGAAGGAAGTGCTCTAGTAAGTTTCTTTTTATTTTTAACTATTTATATTTTAAAAATTAGTAGTCAGGTAGAAATTCGGTAGAGGGATAGGGCACAAGGCAATAACATATGCTAATCCTATAGTAATTAAATTTACTTCAACTAACCTTGTTTCATTAACATGTGTATTTAAAACTGCTCAATAATGATATACTCTGTTGCAATCCTCAGTGACATACTCTTCAGCAGGATTGTAGTTTCATTTGACTGGGGTACAGTTGTCCAGAATTTGCAGTTTCCACTTAAAACTAGGTGTATTGCATATTAGTTCACTCATGTTAATCACATTTTATTTATACAATCTCCAATAAATTTTATTATTTATAATAGATACTTCTGAAGTGCTAATGTATTGACAAGATAAAGAGTAAAGAAAATATTTCCAGCGCACATCAAAAATTCAAGGCACTAGCTCCAGAGAAAGTGGGTCATAACAAGAACGCCAAGTTACCAATGGCTAAAGTGCTTCAGTACCCAGAGCTACGTGTGAATCCTTTTAGAGACAGGATATGTAAAGTGTTCAGCTCAAGCAATGATGGAGATTGCACTTTTGAGGATTTTTTGGATATGATGTCTGTATTCAGTGAAATGGCCCCGAAAGCCGTGAAGGCAGAACATGCATTTAGGATATTTGGTAAGAATGTATACTACAATACACTATACAGTACAATATATAATATTACAACTAGCTCGAGCCTTATATTTGGGTCTTGTAGATCTGCTTAGCGAGTGAGAGAATTTCAGTTGAATAAACAACCAGAGCAGATAATGATCTTACATACAAAAGAAAATTTTGAGAGTCATTTGAGATTTGTAAAGTTGGGTCACAGTCCATCATTGTATGGGATTTTTTTTTATTATTCACCTAAATAAATATTAATTTAGTATTAATTTATTACTTACATGAATAATATACGTTCTCATTTTAGTTTAGTTGTAGATAAATTGCTGTGATGAATTGTCAAGCATTTCTGTGTTAAATATGTTACATAATACATTACAGATTTTGACGGCGATGACATGATTGGCGTCTCAGATTTGAGGGAAGTGATTGAAAGACTATGTGGCCCAGAGCTTAAGCTAAGTGATTCTGAAATACAACAACTGGTTCAGAATGTTCTAGAAGAAGCTGACTTAGATGACGATGGAGCACTGTCCTTTGCAGAGTTTGAACACATTATAGATAAGAGCTCAGATTTTTGCCAGTAAGTTTTGCACTGATTGCTTATCCATTTTCCGAAAGATTAAAACAAATCTGTTTATTACATTTATCACATTACTCATTACAATTTAATCCGCATTGAATTTTAAATATCTATAATTACCTTCAAGAATATTCAATACTACACCTAAAATTCATTAAACATTATTTTTCTCTTGATTTGGTTAATAAATTCACAAGTAGTATAACAATTGGCAACAAATATTTACGTTATTTAATATATAAATATGTAAGCAGTACCAAATGCTGTCTGTAACTGTGGGTATAGCAGGAAAAACTTTTCTTAGGAGTTTCTTGGCACTTCTTCCAGGATCACTCAGCAGGTATTTGATGGAACAATGTGAGTTTCGAGTTTCCAAAAGTTTTTGTGAAAACCAACTAATAATAGTTTTATTTCATTTGATATTTCCTATTAGCAAAGATACTTCACAAAAGTATAACATCACTAAGCAACCTATTTACCTGAGAATTCTCCTTTCTTAAATCTGTATAAGGTTAATCCAGTTGCACTTGGTCATTAAAATAGATGTGAGTATACAATAAAATACTCCTGTCTTAATCTAAAAGTTAAACAGAATTTTTAATTCCATCATTCTATTTTCATCTTATGGCTTACATAAAGATGTTATACTTGACAGATTCTAACATGTTTTCCTTCGTCTATAGGCACTTCTATGCTTCACTGTTTAGCTTTGAATTATGACTTATGACTAGGACTACTCAGAGAAGTTTTCGTTTAAGTATTAGTATTACTAGTATTATGATGACTGAAGATTTGGTTAACAAAAAATAGTTAATTTGGTGTGTATTATGTACACATGATGAGGATGACAGGTTTGTTAGGTTTAATATGTTATTTAATTGTTGATTTCTTCTATTTCAGTGCATTCAGAATAAGGCTGTGAAAAGGACTACTCAATTTTTGTAGAGTTAATTCTCTCTTAGTGTTTATCCAACATGTTTAGTAAACTGTATAAATCTCATTTTACAATCTCAATAGGTAGTTGTATATTTGATATTAGACTTTACAGTTCTATTATAATTATGTCAAATTATATTTATATTATAAAAAATTTCATTCATGTTGCAGCAATTTGAATGTGACAAAAATTAAAATTTAAGCAGAATGTTTTTTTTTTATATTGGATATTTAAATGTATATGATTGCAAAAAAAATATTACAAAACTTCTCTTAAAGTGATAGCCAAAAAAATAGGTGTGGAATGCAGTCTTACGTATTTTTAATGTGATTGTACCTACACAAATTATACTATAAGATTTTATTATTCAAATTTACACTAAAAACTTATGTTAGCTGCAAATTAAATGTGGTAGTAACTCCCACACCACAGTGATTCTGCAAACTGACAAGTTATCCATGTTATTCTTGTCATGCTCAAGTTGGTGAAGAGTTTTATTCCATTGTTTTCTGTGTAAGCAATTTAGTATTGTACATTAACCCAAGTGAAGTCTTCCTTTGTCTAATAAATCCATTGATCTTATTTATTTAAATGAGTGAAATTACACTGTTTTTACATTATTAGGCATTTTTTAACTTTAAAAAATTTATATAAATTTTAGTTCTTTTAAAAACAAAACTATAACAAATACTGCCAAGAAGTAAATAAGATGTTTCAAATTGTTGTTTTATTTGGTACCCACAAAGCTTCAGTATCATCTTATAACCTTACTATTATTTTAACAGAGCTCTAGTTAACTACTGTAAATAAATAAGTTGTAAACAGAAAAAAATGTAATATTTATATAAAAGAAATAGAAAAAAATTACCATTTTTTTTAAACCTATCCTAAATTTTAAATTGAAGTATT
>DWPT01005727.1:0-11993 GCA_018251895.1 Agathymus mariae mariae
AAGCCATCACCTTATTGTTTTTCATTATCACAACTTCATCCGATATTAAATATACAAATTTTCAAAATTAAGACTTGTAAATGGAATTTCCAAAATTAGCTCCAAAGTTAACAACCAAACTTTATTCATTATCGTGTATTGTCTAACGAACTTATTTCTTAGGTCAAATAGGTCCAAACATTTCGTGCTTCTTAAAACTTCACTAAATATTTTCGTCGTGTTTTGTTTATCTTAGGGACGCAGTAAATAACTTTCGCCATATTTCAGCGAAGTTAAGAAGTTTACCGTCTGCTACAATGAATACCAAATATCGATTGTATAATCTCCTTTTTGTGGAAATCTTAACTGCTTTTTAGATGTTTGTTTACAATGAAACATCTGTTGTTAAGTCTACCTGAAACAATTTGTATGAAGTTACACTTTTTTGCAACAAACGGGCGGTTTTGATTTTTCAAAACTATTGGTAATAAATTAGTTTTAAAGAGGTTTTAATAGCCAAACTATGTTACTGGCTCTTAATTAAGAATCTGGATATGAAAAAAAAATTCAAAACGATTGTTTTTTTTTAATTAAAATACCTTTTCAGTTTGTGACTTTTTTGCGGGTTAGCAGTTAATAGGTTATCATGTGAAGAAAAGTAGCTCCTCGTATTTTTAATAGAATAATTTATGTTTGTCATAATTCTGCCTTATTGTGACTTAAAACAGATATCTTTGTGTCTATTTTAATGGAAGAAAAAGCAATAAGAGCTAGTAACATTATAGCGCTGCTGGAAATAATTATTCTTTTATATGCACTAGTTTACTGCCTTAAATTATATAAATTTTGTTCATCTTATCATGATTACATTGACTTTGAGTAGCGAATCCTGGCTTCATTATTTTTAATTTAAATGTATACGAAGGAAAGTGTTCCCAACTGAAACCTTAATAAGACATAGTTACATCCAAAAACTGAAAAACGGTTTCACTGCTAAGCTCAGATCTTGTTACGGAATGAAAGAGCCAGGCTATAGAATAGTGCTCATTTAGGTTAGCCAGAAAAGTCACCGACGCTCATGAAAATCACTGACTCCCTGGGTGTTCACTGGGACTGGGATATCACGTAACTGGTTAGAAATAAAATGTTGCCCCCGCTAATTAATTGTTTATCAGGTCATCGCAACCAAATTATGGTTAAACATTTGACGGTAGGCTTCTATAAGGAATGTTCTAGCTTCCATGATAGATCAAAGAATTTACCAATATTGAACTGGGTAGATCAGGGCCCAAAGTCTTCTTATTAGTGAGATTTGCCGCTATTGCCTCACAAGTTTTATAAGAGAGCATACAACATGGAAGGTTGACTCGAAGTCGAGGATGGAGGAAACTCATATCCCGAAAAACTAAAAAGAAATCTATACAAACATTACAAAGAGAAAGTGTGAACTTTGTGAATTTGAGTATATGCGGAAAGTAATCGCCGCAACAACCGCAACACACTGTTTCTGAGCGGATTGTTGTAGATATTAGTGGCCAATCTAAGTGCTGGAGTTCTTAAGACTAACGGAAGCTTCAGATATGCCTTGACGATTGCTATCTAACGATAACCATAAGAATCAACTTCACAACGTTATTAAGTGGTCAAATCACGGAAGCCTTAAAAAAATTGCCACTCGCCTTTCACTCTTCGAACTATCGACGGCGCCCGCAGTTGCATTATCCGATCGATCATTTATGATTGACGTACACTATGAGTTTTTTGACAACTGTACCTAGGCAAACGGTGAATAATAAGTGGTCGTCACTGTCCATGTATATCTATAACATAAGTGAAACGTAGCCGGCCAAGTTGGAAATCGTTAACCACTTTACCATACAAACAAGTATTTTAAATTAACTTTATTCCGATAGATATCGCTTTATTGTCTCTCAAAATAATAACTTGTTCTAAACATATTGCGATACAATAATTTACTTTTAACACACACGTCAAAAACAACGTATATGAGTGAATAATTACTTGTGTGTATATGCGCGCTTGATGTGATAAAAAAGTTGTATTTTTCTTTATAATATTTCAATTTTGCATCACTAAGTTTGATCACTATTATTATATAATCGTATCACTCATGATGACTATACTATTCTGAGGTATTTGTGGGCAATGCGGGTTACATTCGTCTGTTTAAACAGTCTATAGTATATTCTAGAGAGCACCTCTCAACTTACGGCAAACACTCTTGATGTTGAATAGATAGATGTGCTGTTTTAAATCATTGGCATGTTACAAAAGCCTTTTTTATTTTAAATCACCTTTTTAATAAGAAGACATAATAATGGATACAGAGAGGTAATTATAAATATATAAATATAGTGATAGTTTTGAATACATCGTATTCATATTTATAAAATTTGTTATTAAATTATTAAACTTGAATATATCACCAATTAAGAGATAAACAATGAATAGCTATAAATCATTCTGTATGAATAATGCAAATATCGGGTCACAAACAACAATAAAACAAATGACATAAATTATAATTTACAAGTAAAAAAATAATATACTCGTATTGTTAAAAAACCCTCTACATTTTAAGAGCTATATTGAAATTCTGTGTATTTTAAGTCTCTCTTATAGTGTAAGCAATCGGCTCAACATTGTACTGTTTTATCGTCTTAAGTTGCGCTAACAGCGATCAAGCTGGCTGTATGAAAAGAAAACTATGTGGACAGAAATAATGTTTTCAAAAAATTGAATAGATCCTTCAACAAAAATGGTAATCATATGTATAACTTTATTTTTAGTTTCGTTATGGATGCCACCCGATTTTGTTGCAATATAATAAATTTTGAATACAGTCAGTCGGAGTCAAGCTTTTCAGAAGTGACACGATCACGACTCGAAGCGCCATCGATTATATAATCGATTAATATTTTAACCTAAGAACATTACCGACCAATAAACTCGGAATACTTATGAACTATGCATTGATGAAAAAAAAATATTATATATGATTTTTATTAGTTAATTCGTTTAACATCAGAGGTTACAACGACTGTATGTTAAAAATAACCCATAACATATAAGCATATATACATGCACTTTAATGTAAAATGTTAAATACTAATAAACGGAGTTTCCACGCTTGGATTACTTCAAAATTGATCCGTAAAGCGTTTTAGATCAAGTGTATCAAAGAGCTGTTTTACTTATAATATTTTATATCTGAAGTATGCAAGTCTTGCACCAAGTCAGGATATTGCAAAATTTTGAATACCGAAATGCGTTGGAAAGTTTCTTATCAATTTAATTAATGGGCTAAATTTTGTCAGGAATTCTGCCTTCGAGTAACGGATAAACGACGATAAATCTCATCAGTTTATGAACGTAAATTGCAAACACTAGACCCTACATTATAGAATTATATTATAGAAACTGTTAACTTTGTAGGTTACTTAATAAAATTTACTGGCATCTGGTTTCAGTTAAGTTAGTTTACTTACGTAACTTAATTATTGTTTGGTATTGACTTCGTAGATGAGATATTACATTTTATTTTTAATGCCTGAATAAATAGCGGCCTGCTGCGACTTCGTTCTGGTTGCAAAATGTAATATTTACATGATACATAGTCTATCTCCACCCGGAACGTAGTCCTCATGCGGCAATCTAGGCCTCATGCGGCAACCTAGCCCTCCTCAAATACATGCCCTGAAGTGGGTCGCCCCGTAATAATCTAATAAGTTGAAGCCATTTCATTCCATATAACGTAGATTACTCGGTTAGTTCTGAGATAAAAACGAGTCACCATTTTTTGTAAACGTTGCATATATTTGTAATTATTTTGGTAATTGTCCTTCCGAGAAGACCCATATTAATGATTCCTTTCAAAACGTAGATACATTTATAGCACCAATCAACATGAGCTTTATTTTTGCTTTTGGAGAATAAATGAAGGATCCAACCACAAAAACACTTCCTCACTCCAATTCGTCGGTCTTCTTACATTTTAGTAGTCAAAATATTCTCTGCAGTAATTGTTGTTAGCGGAAATCCACTTCTCTAATCATCTTTAAGGTTAATTTTACTCCTTTTAAATTCAGCAAACTGCGTAGAAATTATTGCACGAGATGAAACCGAGTCTCCAAAAGCGAATTATAAACTTAATTGTTCTATGAATCCAAATTTAAAATCGTAATAGATCATCGCAAATATCTGCTGTTAAGCTCCATCGTTTACAGTAATTAACAGTGCTCATTTTTTTATTTTTGATAAATGGCTTGCTCGGTTCTATTTTCAAATAAAATAGTTTTTAATAAACCTAATACAGATGCGTTCCATTTCCAAATTTTGAGCATCTCCCTATTTGTTTAGTGACCTATGTAGTAATATATAATGCGGGCACGCGTTGCATTACGTAATCGATTCAACCCGCAGGCGGATGCTCACCACTCAGTTCATTTAACATCTTCACTGTTCTAAGTATTTGTGCTATCATAAGCACCTATATCCATCAGAACATTCAATAGATGAGATCGTAAACAAATATATGTCGGAGGAAGTGGAAGGTGGCTGAGTTGATTTCTAGTTATACCATGCGACATCAAATGTTTATTTAAAGATAAATTAGATTTTTGTTTTTTTTTTTTTGTTTAGTATTGCTACATTTGCTACATCTTTATATTGTAAAAAATCTAATTCATATTTGGAACAAGTATACGAAAATGTGTTAATTAGTTCCGGCAATCAATAAGACTTAAAACATTTGTTATAAATTCATTTAATTTCATTCCATTTATTGCATTTTAATAGCTTACAAAATGTTATTATTTAATTTATAGTCACTTAATTCAATTAGAGAAGAGTAACTTTCACCACGTGGTGGGACCAAGGTGTCTTGTTGTATTAGTTGATGAAGGTAGAGCATTCTGAATTTGGCTTTCGTGGGAATAAGACTGGTGTTGCGAAGGCGCTGCTCATAGAACATAAAACGTGATTAAATAAGTGTGCAACAGTAAATACTTTGTTCTGTGATCGCATACAACCTCAATGTCGCCCACTAGACCGTTACCACTGATGATGATGTCGAAAAGAATGCTCTTACTCCGACATCTGTTATAATAGTTCATACGGCTTTTTGTGCTGGTATTATTTCTGAACGACTTGACCGAGTAGGCTGGAGGTATATATTTAATGCATTTGCTACCATGGCGTTGTTGTAAAGTTTTAAAAAAAATCTTAGAGACGCAGAAAGTAATATAATACAAAATACATAAATGGTATGTATAAAAATAACATGTAGGTATATTTATGTTTGATAACTTTGTATTTTTTAGACGCACGAAATACAATTTTCCATGCGATCATTTCACCTCATATCACATTCTTGGATAATTTTAATTCCCAAAAAAAAGCTAAAACGCACCTTAGCCGTGGGTTTCTTTGTATTGCGGATGGCATGCACGTACACAAAGTGGGCATCACAATCATCTAACAGTCAAACAAATATCTGTCACAAAAAGTTTACTTCAACCAGGAATCGAATACTGTGGTCAATAAAATATGTCCTTAAAAAAGTATTATTTTTCACCATTATAAGAACCTATTATTTAATGTTTATATCATAGTTTAGGATGTGCGTATTAACAGCATATCATGATATTGTTAATATCATTTTGTGCCAAATACATCTCATGCAATTTTATCATGATTCAAATACAACAGAATGTAAATTTAAACAACCTATTCATTACATGCTCTGTAGCATTCCAGTTAAAATAAAATACATCTCATCATCCCGCGAGTACCGTAAGATCACAGAAATGAGGAAATTGAGAACCTAACATTAGCTTGTAATTTTTTCGTTACATGAAAAGAGGCAAAATATAGATACTGTATTATCATCGAGACTTTATTTGCTTTAAAACATTATTGTCGTAAATTCTAGTGAACTTCGCACGGTGAAATTCATCTTAAGACATTTACTTCATTTTTTCTACGTTTAACGCTGATCGGTAAACGGTAGACCTAGCAATAAGGGATCATCCATAAACTACGTGAAAGGTTAAGGGGGAGCGAAGGAGTCAACACAATGACACATCGAGTGACAAGGGGCATAAAGGGTCACAAGTATTGTGACGTAAAACACTAAACTTCAACTCAAATATAATTTATTTTCGTGTATTTAACTTGTTATTTTCTTTGATTATATGAAAAACTACTTTAAATACTACATCACGACAAAGTAAGCGGGATCATTCAAAATAACCAAGATGGGTGCCTTCAAAAAACTAAATTGGTATGACGTAATTAATGGGTACTATTGGGCCATCTCCATTCATAGCCTGCGTAACGCGAGGGACATCAACAACGCGTTAGCTACAAATAAGGCAGCGGTGACTCTACTTGATAACTTGCTAAAATGAAATAACATTTGCAACAGAAGCTCAAAAGAAACTACGCAGATTGCAAGTGAAGTGTGCTGCAGATACAATCTTAAGAAGAAATAAGGGTTCCGTTGTAATTACAGTGTACCTATATATATTTTATATATAAAATCACAACGCTTCTGCATAGATTAAATTTTAAGTCATAATGTACTACTTATATTTTCCCATAGTATAAACAAAGTAGCTTCTCACGTCTGTCTGTCCATCTGTATGCATAGATCTTTTAAACTACTCAACGGATCTTATATAGTTTTCACTATCATTCAGAATTTTTTTCCGGGTGAACTACAGGTGTAATATATACGCGTTATATTTACAGAAGATAAAATCAATGTTTCGAAATAAAATTTACTTCTGAGAGCTTTCAAATCTAACGCTAACTTAAACTAACTTTACGACATATATCAAAATGTCGTTCTATGGAATTGAATATTTTAAAAATATCTACAAAAAATCCGCAATTTCAATCTTACAAAAAAACCACTGTGACCATTTTTTAGATTGATATATTTTTTTTGTAAGTTATATTTTCGAAGTTATTTTCAACAATATAACAGTAATAATTATTACATAAAATACGTAGACCATTGAATGTAGATAGAGGAATCACAGAAGCTATAGCTGTTTTTGTGATCTGTCTAATTTGATAAACATTTGATTATGTTGAACGAAACGAAACACTTCTTAAGCTTTGTCACTACGACGCCAACTACAGTGCTTTCAATTTGATTGCGTCTGATTTGAAGGGTAAGATTCAATGTGTTAGCATAAATCATAACAAATTATCGGGACCATCATTTGTGATGGGTGTACCACAGGGCTCTATTCTAGGTCCATTTCTTTTCCTTGTTTATTTTAACGATTTGCCGTATTTTATAAGCGATCATGTAGACATTGTACCTTTTATTGATGACACATCTCAAATATTTAAGACTAAAATAAATAAATTCAAGTTGGACGATGTAAACAGTGTTTTGTCCCATATATCGTAGTGATTTATTATAAACAATTTAGTTTTAAATTGTAAATCCTTAAATTAAATAATTAAACATGAACTTTTTTCGAATGAACGTTTTTCGAAACGGTAGTAGAAGCAAAAAATTACAATGAAAATTAGCTTTTTTTAGCGAATCATTAACATTAATATTTGTGAAGGCATAACAGATTTAAAATGACCAAAATCAGTATTCGCGTTGTCGAGTACGTTATTCGCTGCACAATGATACCCATCCTTACATACTTTGCTAAATGGTAAAGCGAAAATTTTATAACCCCTTTTTTTCCTCTGTTTGTCAACAAATTGTCTTATTTCTACATTATTCAATGAATGGGACTGAATTTCCATCACAAAACTCAAAAACTCAACATCAAAAAAAATCACTTAAGTACGTTAACATTTATTACCAAAACATGTATCATTACGGCATCGAATATCTATTAAATCTATCTGTCTGATATGCGCTATCTATTTGATTTGATATAATTGTATAAAATGCTACAAATGGTTCTAAATAACAACTATTCAACTGTTATTAAAAACCAACAAGCGAATACAATGGAAAATATTCATAAATAATTCACCATTTTTATTTGAGTATTGTGCCATTTTGTCAGTAAAGTTCGTTTGGATAAAATATTCATCTCACATCTGCACGCAAATCAAGCGATCAGCGGACTGCGAAATAATGCAAACACGATAAAGTTATGACATCTTCAGGGGAATTGGTGTCGGTCGCAGCAATTTATCACGTTTCATTTATTTTATCCACAATAGTTTATTATTCGGCTACAACTTGATGATCTGTTATACGATTTAAATTTTGAAATTATACTACGATAGAAACTTGTGTCGATTTCAAGCGATTGACCTAGTTAAACACTTGCGGTTGCGGTTAAGTGAGACGGATGACCACTAGTGAGGAAAAAAATGATTACGTTCTAGACCATCTCGATTACGAAGAGAGATACATAGCTTGCAGTGAGTTGCTATTGAACTGTAGCCAGCAACATACTACATGTTATCTTTTTGTATCGGGACGGAACCTTCAAAAGATACCCGACTTTGCTGGTAGATTTCGGTTTTAACTGAAAAAAGAATCAAAAATCCCCTAGGCAGCCGTTCAACGTATGCTCAATGGCTCCGGGATCTCATGTGAAAACACCGATCTAATAGCCTTCGATGCAGCGTTTAACAGCACAGCTGCTACTGTTATTGGCGGAGAAAGATCTCTCCCCAACAATAAATACTATGTATTTTCAATACAGTATAAATCGGTCATAGACCACTGAGGACTGAGGTGAAATGCAATGTCGCAGATACTCATTTACAAAATTTCACTGTAAACTCAACAGCGAAAATAAATAATTATGTTCTGTAATTATGTTCTATACTTCACTTCAACAAACAATCCTTATGTTTGCAAACAGAAAGATTTGAATCCGAGAGTATAATTGATACTGCTTAAATTACATTTGTCTATGTATAGGTATAAAAGAGAAAACTAATGCATGATGTAGAAATAATAATTGTCACTCAAAATTCCAATTACATCTAACAATTTAGTTTGCATTTCGTTTGAAACACAGAATGTCCAAGTAATGTCTAGTTTGTTATGATTAAAGTTCAAGGCCATACTTCCCACACTTCTGGTGTAGACCTCACAAAACTCAGCTTCTTACACGATCAACTTTATTTATTTTTCTCGTGTGAGCAGTTCATCAGTCGGTTGAACCACGCTGAAAATTATTTTACACAAAATGTAGTCTTTACAGAAGCGTTGTAATTTTATTTTATACTAGCAAATGGCCTCGCTTCGCTTGGGAATAACTACTTTACGCTTAAAGATAGCATCTGCATTTTCTGGGTAATCTCATTCTGTGTCAATTAGATATACATATATTAATTCATAGCTTTTTGTATTTATGGACTGATTGCAATTAAATAAACTTTAAATATTAAGTGATGCTTACTGCAATACATTAGTGAATACCAGAACAAAATCGGTTAAGCCGTTTCTGAAATAAGCGGGAACAAACATACAGACACAAATTCTAACTATTGTATTGGGTTCCATTGCGTTAATAAAGGCCCCTGGTAATATTTTTTCTCATATATTCTTCATGTACAGGAATCGATCAGTTAGAATTTTATTATATTATTATCTTAATACATTATATTGACACAAAGTGGGTAATATTTAAAAATAGTTACTTTCAATACTCTGTAGCGTAATTTAAGAAAATTCGCACCTTGTAAATAAGCATCGGTGGCGTAATAATAGAAGAAAGCAATAAAGAACGGTGACACGCTAGTTCAAATCCTGATGAGTCGATTTATTTTGTTTATTTATGTTTGTTACTTTTGATTTGATTTAAAAAGACTTTTGTATAGAGGACATTGAGGGTCAATGTGCTTGCGTGAAGACGTGTTTGTTGCGATCTAACCGAGTTCTAAAGATATTAAATATTATTGTATTTTGTGTGATTTTGTGCAAAAGGGGTAAGTTTTGTTATTTATTATAAATGTAAGACTTGTTCTCAGTTTCATGGAAAGGGCAGAACAAAGTATATAGTTACGTTATTTATTGTTTTAGCCTTTGAGAAACGCCCTTTCTGAAGACGCACTGTTTATGTGTATCCCTGAGATAGCCGAGGTCGGGTTTTGGCGGAGTCCCACTAAACGTTAAAGAAAAACTCTCCTGACGTCCAATACAATAATTAGGTTAGCTGTAGCAGTAAACTCTCAACCATTTTATTGTAAACCATGTGTACGGAATTACATTCATTTCCGAGACAGGACTCACATTTTATTCACCAACGTAACCCGTTATGATATGTATAAATTGATTTTTTTATCAGAACACCGTCTGTATTGTGGTGTAGTAAGTGTTAAAAGTAAAGGGTATCTTTCTGTGTGCCTGACATAATGTCTAAAGTTACATCGATTTTTATAGTCAAATGTTGTTTCCCAACCAGAGCCGCCGATCAAGCTAGTAAATGATATATGTTTCTAATGGACTGCACTAGGAAAACCGATCCACAAAATAATAAAAAACTAGAAACATGACATCTATGAAATGCCTGATAACAATGAATATTGTGTTTTATTTGTGGGCGATATATGTTAGCTAGAGAGTCTTTTTTTTATATAGTTAGCGGGGGTAATTTTCGTAAATAAAATGAGCAGATCATTGGACCCTACGATTTATGCATTATCAGAACTAAAAAGTTTGAACGTGAAGTAACTAAAAAATTAAAACAATGTGAGTTGGCACATAATAATTCAAGTATTTCGAGATTAATGTATTATAGATTTGTAGATTAATGTATTGTGTAGTATTTAGAATAATGGTAGTTGTGAACAAAACATAATTTGTTACTAAAACCATTAGCATTTTACTTCATCGTCAGAATAACAAATAGTTTAAACTTCAATTATATAAAGAAAATTGATAGCTCTGAATAATTTGGAAAGCTTTTGATTTACAACTTCAGTGCAGTGCTGTATGTCAACACTATTTGTAAACTAACAATTTATTTTCACATTTTATTTTCGCACTTATTCAGAATATTTATTTTAAACTGATCACCTTTAATGTTTACATCAATTTTAATTGAAATACGTAAATTTAACATTGCTACAATTTTGTTAATAGAATTACTTATTTCATTAATTTTTCGCTGTGTAAATTTCATTCGCAAATACGGTTATTACAATCGTTTTGATGTAGTTTTTGTTATTCAATAATTATAGACCAGCTATACAACTTAATGCAGTACATTTCGTGTGTTTAGATGATATCCGCAATTGTATCTTTCAGTATCTACACTTGCCCCAAATACTAATAAATTGCTCATAACACGTCTCTGCCCGGCTCAAAATATTAATAACGCGATAAACAAATAGCCGAACGGACGAACAACGAACTCATAATAAACAGCCCTGGCGAAAGTTTCCATTATCTGACGCAACATCGTAACGTTGCAATCTAAATTATCGTTCAGTTCGGAGCTAACTAATTAGCTTTAGTGTCCGTAACTCCGTCCCCTCCGTCGTGTAACGACTCTTGTAATTCAATTTTTGCCGTGATAACATCCACGTAAATCGCCGACCCATGCCCCTACGTCGATAAAAACTTTCAAAACTTGTTTAGTGCACCAAAACATGTGTCAATAAATTTATCGGTAAATGTACGGATATTACTGATGTTGACATCGGGTTTTGTACAGTATTTGGATTTGTAATTCGTATTTGTTTTACAACTGCGCGCTTTAAAGAACCTTGCTCACTTCAAGTAAGTAAAGTACACTTTACACATGCCAAGTAAAGCGTCGTGTTAAATCCGCAGTTCTCACACAGATTACAGTAAGACATAACATGACAGTGCCTAATGAATGTTTCATGTATTTGAATTCCTGTAATACAGACATTAGCATGAAAAGGAAAATCTTTAATCATATCTCATTTATTTGTGATATAATACGATTATTCAATAATTAATATTTAATAATAGATACAGTAGGTTCTTTGACAATACCTTACATGTTGAAAAATATTTT
>DWPT01005728.1:0-11990 GCA_018251895.1 Agathymus mariae mariae
AATTACTTACTTGATGTTTGAGAAGTGAAACGCAATTTAGTTAATAGTTTATTTGATCCTATTAAGTGAAAATTGATTAAACAATATGAGCCATGCTGCAGAATTTAACTACTTTGTTTGGGAGATGTGGACGGCAGCTCAGGCCCAAAATATTTGCGACCATCAGTGAAAACAACGGGCTTTATTACGAATCTCTTTCAAATTAATAGATGAAATAAATTAAAATAAAATTTAGAAATAGATATCGCCTGAGAAATAAAAACAAAGTATCTTATTCGATTTGGTACATAGAGCAACTTTATTCATTAATGACCAATAAAATACTTACTGCTCTATGTAGGTCACCAATTTCTAATTCTCTTTGATATTAATAGAAAATTTAAGTTAATAACAATAAGCAGGAAATATTATCGTCATAGCAACATGATGCTATCGTTCTATCTCATTTGTTCTTTAAGTATAAAGCGAAACAGCGATGGCTCATTCACAGAAAAAACATAATGTGCCTAAATTAAGTTTCACATGAATCCCGGTGTAGGCTTAGAAATAGGGAACTTTTAAAATAGGCTGAATTATAGGGGCGACACTTGATCTATCGCTCAAGTTGGCAACATTAGGAACACAACAATATTATCGAGGTGAGCAAATGAATAACTTTTTCATTGGTGTTTATGGAACTTGCACTCGCGTATGATTCGCGTACTAAAAAGTATGGGTTATCACGATTACCGGGTTAGCTGCGTTTCGCTGTTTTATATTCGAAACTTACAGTCGAGCTACTGATCTGGACTTACCGAACCTAATATTGATTACTTATTTCTAAGAAGTCTCGCAGTTGTTTTTTAACTCTCTCGCTGGTCAGTTTTTGTAAACGTTAGTTAACCGTAAAAATTAAATTATTCTCCGACTTTTGCTTTATTTAATTCTTAGTAAAAAAGCTTACTTGTAGTTCATCCAGGCGATGTTCGATGAAGAAGTATAAAAACTGTTTTTGTTATTAAATCACAGCTTTTCCTAATGTCGTAACTAGAACTCGGAAACAAACGTTTGTAACTCAAGGTCTGCTTCAGCGGCATCGCTTGAGTTCATAAGTTCGTGTAATATTTAAATACTCACTTTTAAATGTGAATACATGTAAATACATATAATAAAATTCTAATTGATCGCTTTCTAAACATGAAAGATATATGATAAAAACATTATTAGGGGCCTTTATTAATGCAATAGAACCCAAAACAATAGTTGTTAGAATTTTTGTCTGCTTGTCTGTGCGTTTATTCGCCTTAACCTGCGACACGGCTTAACCTACTTAGTTCTGGATTTTACGAATGTATGCATCACTTGTATCATATGTAAGCATCACTTAATACTTGTTTAAAGTTTGTTTCATTGCAATCCGTCCATGAATAGAAAAGTTATTACAGTAATCTGTGGTTAATAGAACGTAAAAACAATCTTTGAACGGTTCAGGTGCTATTTCTAAGCGTAAGGCGTAGTTTTTCTGAAGTGATGTGAAAGAGCAACTTCTTAAGAAATTTGCGTTTTATACTATATTTCGAAGTGGATCCTGTTGGAAGCTTTACCAATTCTGCTCCAAAACCCACTGGAGTTGAGTTGACTTAATCATAGGAACGGGCCCCGAAAACGCTTCAAGTGAAACGAGCCTCCCGAGAGAAGCCGCGGCTCTTCTTGCTTTCTTTAACTCAGGGCAGAGCTTAGCTATCAACTCACTCAGATTACGACGGAGTTGAGCGTAAAAACTTCACCCGCTAAATGTTTTCCGCCTTGTTGAAAATTCTAGCTTTAACAGCCGAGGAACTTGAAGAGTTCCGATTTTGTAATTGAAACGTTTGCCTACAGTGCTTGGTAACCTAGTTCGAAATATGCTATTAAATGCTACTAATGCAATACAAATTCATTTTTAAAGTTTTTATTTCACACTATCTGGCCTGACGTATATTGTCCTGTATTATTTCAAAATAAGAATCATTTCGGTTTAAAGGTACCTAATTTGATAGTAATTAGACTTAAGCTTCATGTAAGTATGAATATCATAGATGTGAACAGCTCTGTCAGTAAGTAAAAAATTTTATGACACTAGCTCAATTAATAAAGGCGTTCATCAGTTACACAGTATTTAACATACTTGTTGCATGTTATGAAATTATAATGTAATGATTTAGAAAACACATCTTATGTTAATGCGACTTGTTACTCTTACGCTACAGCGATTGAGTTTTGTATTTTTTTTTTACCTAGTATTAGTTTGTATAGAAAAAAGATGAAAGGATAAGTACCAGCGAGTGCGAATTTTACAATTATGCTGCAAATCTAATCATTGCTATTTTTTTGTCTGGTAAAAACATACGTAGAATTTCGGGATTTGTAATTAACAAATAATTGATCAAATTCTATCACTGCAAGATTAGTTCTCAAATCGACGTTTGTCATAACAAGTAGCTTGCGAACACGTCGGGATCTGCCCTTACTTGCTTTGTTTAACTCTGAGCCGCGTAAAGCTGCCAACTTGTCCGGATTACAATGGACTTACGCTCTTACGATGCTCAAAAAACTACACTTCTTAAAGTGTTCTCTGCCTCTTTTCAGTAGTTTCTTGTAGTTAAGCATTAGCTTGCAGAGCTGAACTAGTTTCAAACATTCCAGCACTCACGTTTTACTTGATGGAAGGTAATCTTCTTTCATCTGTAAGTAACGTAACAGCATGTAGCTTGCAAGGATTAATTACTGTTTAAAATAATATTTAGTTGACGTGACAAAATGTTTAATATTTAATTGCTTAATTTGGCGAAATGTCATGTGTTAAAGCAGAACATACCATAACGAAATATCGCGTTAATTATCTATATATCCTATATAAGTCGTCATTAAGATCCTGTAACATACGACACTAAACAAATAGACGCACACTTAATAATCGTTAAAGTTTCAGATAAAGTCATACGAGCCTATCTACAGATGGTATGAAACGCGTCTTTATACACAAGGCGGTACAGTTTTAAACTCATTGAAGGGTTTTACAAAATTTGATATGGTGAAATAGGTGTCTGGAGGGCGTAAGGGTATTACGTTGGCTTATGGCACTGTATTAATTTTGAACCGTAGTAACTTTAGCGGTGACAGAACTAAGACACCGACTCATAATTCACTTTGTAACGCAAATGAAACTAGCGTTTAATTTAGTGTTATAATTTAGGAAATTCCTTTACATTCTGTGCCTTGTACGCTCGAGTTACTGGAAAGGCTTGTAAGGTTTTGGGTTGGATTTATCGATATATCGCTACGTATTATTATAAATATGAATGGCTTCAAAGTTTTATAAGTCGTTGTTATTAAGGCTACATTGAGTGCAAAAATAAGACAGATTGCACTAATTCAAACATAATAATATTGTATTATAGATAAAAGTTTTCTCTAACAATTTCTATGCTTGGTTATATTTCTTTTTTGCATAGCTTTCAAATTTCGAAACTTGGAATTTTATTAACATACAACTAAATATGAACAAAACTACGTGAAATTGGTATAGAGGAGTGGAGAAAACCGTGAGGAACGTAGGAGTACCGCAGCGGACTCGGTTTGCGAACTACATTACACTTTACATAAAAAAACATTGTGTTGAACGACAACGGGGCATCAAGTTTCCCAGCGAAGACATAAGCGAAATTGAATTACACGTATTGAAAAAGAAATGTGTAGCTTCTTAGTAGGCGTGGTTTGGTTGAAGACTCCTCCTACCCAGTGAACCGCGCATGGATCGCGGCGTTTTCGCTCGCGAGTCGCGCGGTCGCAGCGCGTGTCGCCGACATAACGTCAGTTCGGAGCTAGACGTACGACGAGTCTGTGTTACCCCTGCACGCAACTTTATAACTCGTTCGCGAGTTTACTTCCCGTTTAACTGACATTATTGAAACGCGAATATATCAACCGGTTCATATAATAAATAGTGTTTGACTTGGACAAAATTTAAATACTTTTCTAACGATAAACTTGTATGTTGAATGTAGTACGGAAGGAATCGCTAGTTTAATAAAAAATATTGGTTAATTAAGGTGGTTCAAAGTGTAAAACTTGCTTGGTGAACGTCAAAACGGAAAATCAAAAAGCTTAATTGTTTGCACTCACTATGTAGAGACGAGTGATGGATGTCGACAATTGTAAGCTTATATCAGGTATGACACATAATTTCAAACTATGTAAATTTGTAATATTTGAAACTATTCTGTGTAAAACTACATCTACCGTACTTATAGTATACCGTACTTCAATATTTGTAATGCTTAATTTTCTGTTGAAAAATTTCTCAAGCAATTGCATACCTTATTAGATTTTATTAATTTTTTTACAAAACCAGCGTTCAGAGATTTAAATGCATATATACCTACACAACGTATACGTATTATTTTATACGTAACTGACATAAGTTCTGTGAAACAAATTGTTTCGATATACTTTATACTGTTTGTTACTTTATATTGTTGTATTGGCTATATTGTTGGTGTCAGAGATGCATTTAATTGATGCAGCTTAGCCACAAATGTAATGATTTATTTTGTGGACTTTTTATGTTACTTGGACACAGAACACAACTTACTGTGTTGAATAAACAGTGATAGATAGCCACGTGACCATTTCGCACATCCATATTTTAAAAATAATGTGCACAATTCCACCACGTGAGATTAAATTTTCAATATTTGAATAACTTTAACTTAACTCCGGGCAAAATTCCTATTAAAATTATAATAGACCCTTGTTGTGCATTGCCTAAAATGCTAAAAGCATTTCCTCGCTATATTGCAATGCTTATACACTGGGCTAAAAAGCTTATGGGTAACGCGTCTAAAAATTGATATGTAAATAGTCGAACGATACTACGCATAATAATTCTTTCAAAAATCTTTTCAAGTGTTTTTCAGATGTACGTATCTAATTCTTTGCAATAAAGTAATTTTAATCATTCCATCAAATGATATAGGAGTCAATGACGGTCAAGCAATTTTTTTTTAAGTAGAAAAACTGTATAATTATAAACAGTCAAATTTGTTGCTAAACAGGTTTATCAAAAATATTGGATTTTTCCAGTGTTCAATTGTTTTTAGCGACTTAAAATAATGACAAATATCCGAGCTGGCACAAAGGTCACACACTCATTTTTTAATTTAGTTACTTTTAAACTTTCCGCATATTCTTTTAATTAATCTAATCTACCTAATTAATTTATTGTTTATTATACCTACAAGATATTGTATAAAATACAGACTTAGTGGGAAGAGCATTTTCTACTAGTTAACCTTTGGACAAAGCTGAATAGAACTTAATGAACGGTGATAAAACATTCACAATTACAAAATAGACGTTTAATATATATTTAAACGAGTTATGGTTTCATCATCTACTTTTTATGTATCGCGTAATATTTTGCGGATTATTGATTTCAACGCAGATTATGAAAACTTCTGTTCAATTTAGCGTTTTTGTAGTTTCAAAAATATGAAACACTTTTAATATTAATTATATATGAGACTCTGCCTGTGCCGAGTTCATGCATTCATATTGTGCCGAATAGTTACTATGAAAATATTTTGACTTAAAATAAACGTAATACAATAACCGTTCATTTTAAATGAAACATTACTTTTTTCTACATTTTTTTGTGAAAATCATGGAATATTTGGTATAGGTATGCCCCCGAGCCTAGCAGTGGGACAATTATGAGTTGTAATGATGATGATGATAGTATCTATATCATACCTATATAATTACAAAGGTACATTTATGATTATGAATTTTAATTCGAGTAAATAATTTTTAAGTTGTAGAAATTTTGCGCTGGAAAATGTTTAGGTAATTTTAACGGTTATTGCGTAAGTACTAATATACATGGTAGCGACTTTATTTATAACTAGCGGTCCCCTCCGACTTCATTCGGATTGAACAATTTATTATATATACACGATTATTAAATAAATTATCTTGTTATACATCATTAGGTTAACTAAATTAACATTTTATTTAGTATATCATCTGCGTAATCAAGTGTTTTCACTACATACCAATTGTTTGTTGTATCGGGAGATACAGAGAGACAGATAAAAATTTTCAAAATAGTCAATTGATTTCATTGAGTCACAAAACGAATATTTATCATGAAATTTGACAAAAATGAAATGTACAGACAGAGGATTTATATGGTAGTATAGATATTGTTAGGCTAATTTTGTTATTAATTATGTTTAATTAATAACATACAAAGATAACTAGGTACTATTCGTTTACTCCCTTACCTTCTATAAGAGATTCAGTAAGTGTTACTTTAGATAGAAATCCAAATAATAAGTAAGTAATAAGAATCATAACTCCATCAACTAACAGTAAATACGTAACAGGTACAGTGCAAGTAATGAATTACACCTGGAATATTACGGTGAACAAGTGAACGAAGAGAGATAACACTTATAGCTCAAGGGTGTAATCGATCACTCGTCGCCGAACTCCTCGAGTTAAAATTTCACCCCAAATTAGAATTAATAGATATACGAAATGAGAAGGCTTTAGACAGAATAGAACAGACAGACAGAACAGACATTTTTGTATCACAGATTATATGACATTCAAAAGTAAATAATATAGTCAAAAAGTGTACTATGTAGTATATACTGTTTACTTTTTTATTCTGACTCTAGTCATATTGAACTGACGAAATAGTAATAAAGACCATCTATCAGTAATTAAACATGAATAGATTATCTCTAAAAATGAAATATTCCTTTTTATTCTCATAGTAACTACAAAAGGAGATGACAGACTATTTACATACTTTTCTTTTGATCTGTTTTAATTAAACAATTAAATATTTGTTGGGTCATCAACAAGTAAGGCCCCTTTAGAATTGGAAGCAAATTTCAACATTAATGTAACTAAATATAAAGAAAAATTATATTATATTCCACTCGTTTTACGAACTGTAGAAAAAAAAAGTTTCACTCACTGATGAAGTCAGATATTAATTACGAGGAAATGTAAAGAAGCCAACTTACAAACTTGAGTCTTATTTTTGTTCAAGTTAACAGGACGCGTCCGAGCTGGAGATATTTTAAATGAAATTAAACTTTCAGTATTAATCTACTTTGCAATGATCCGCGAAATAGATGTATAATGGTATAAATGTCTAACTTGCGTTGCACATTCATAAATAAAAAAAATATGTGACGACTTTTTAATAGACGATAACATTTTTATCATCCCTCGCTATAGTATTTATGAATCAAGCTACTGAACTTTTCTGAACGGCTTGATTACATGTAACAAAAATTCATAACATAGAATGTACTAGCGGACCGCCTTCGCTTCGCTTCTGATATACTTATATATATGCGTTTCACTTAGAAATAGCACCTACATTGTTTTAGGACTAGGTTTTTCTTGTTCTATTACGAATTACAATATAATTTGTAACTTTTGTTTATGGATGAATCGCAATGAAACAAACTTCAAGTATTATGTGTTGCTTACTGTAATATATTAGCGAAAACTAGAATGAAATCAGTTTAACGGTTTCTGAGATTAGCGCGAACAAACGCATAGACAAACGGACAAAAATTCCAGCAACTATTGTTTTGTGTTCTACTGCGTTAAAAAAGGGGCCTAATAATTTTTTTTCATATCGTTCAAGTACACAAAGCGATCAGTTAGTATTTTATTTAATGTGTAGATGTAGATAATAATTAAATATGAAGTACATTTGAGACAATCGCTTTATGGCCAATCAAGTGAACATGCTCTACTCGGTCCTAGCATGGCGAGATGCAGTCTTAAGTCATTTTCAAACATAATATTAGATATGTCTTGTTAAACGCAAGTTCTGCCGTCATCCGAATTTAGGAAATACTTAGAAAGGTTAAATGGTAAAGGTGTTTTTTTTTCTACTTTTTTATTATATTGATTGATAAATAAGATACTCTCGTTACTTTTTCATGTTAGTTATTAGTTATTTTTACATACTTAGAAACAGTGTGTTTTTACGACTGTTTAAAACCATAGTTTTTATTTTAAATTCCCACGTATAGTTCTACGCATGAGTTAGACGTAGAAAGTCGATTAGTAGCGAAACATTAGCTATTACAGCGGCTACATCGGTGCCTTTATAATAATATTACGTCTGAGCTCAGACAACATACGCTTTGTTATTCCCAGAGCACGAGTCTGTTATGCTCTCTGTTACTAATGTGCTGGGTATTTGTTTAAATATGACGCTCAAACACAAAATCCATATACAGTTCCATATAAAAGCGCCGCTTCAATACTGTTTCTGTACTAATCTTTACTAAAGTACCTATTAAAAAACTATATTTATCATTATTTATACTTACGTATTTTAATTAATACAATGTATATCATACGCATTGTTTTTATTATTTTACCAAATGATTATTGTGACAAGGCGAAAAATCTGCGTAGTTTATAAAATTTTCGAAAGTGTACATTTCAGCATGTCCGCTTACAAGAATTCCGTACCATTGATTTGACTTTTTAATTACCAAAGTATTTCGCTTTTAATAGATGATTTTTTAAAGATATATGAAACAGACATCCACCAGTTGCCATGAAACGGTTACTACGAACCGTTCGAAGTACCATTTTGGGAGCCGACAGATCGGATAAGAGGATCGGGTTACCCCGTTCTGCCGGTTGGTTACAAATGAGGCTAACACGTAAATACTAATAGGTATATAGGACGTAACTTTTTAAATTTATTAATGTTTTATGCATTTCTTATGTCTTTGTGTATAAAATTCTTCTGTACATATGTCGCCTAAGTACTCCTAAACGCCTTGACTGACGTTGAGGAATTTTTTTGTGTGTATTAATTTAAAACAAAGGGAGCGGGTAGAAGAAAAAAAATCTATAGTTTACCGAAAATTAGAATATAAAAACACGTTCGCTGAACCCACTAATGGCAGTCAAGTCAACGTTCGTGGGAACAAAATATGCTGGGACCGCTGGTAATTGTTAAAAACCTAAATTTAGTCTTAATTTGTCAAAGAACGCTCCGACAACTCACCAATCACAACTGATTAATCCCTAAATTAATTTATAAGTGTCTACTCCACAGCATTTAATCGGAATGTCTAATTTGTAAACATGGCATTAATTATGGACAATCCAAAACTTTTATTTTTGAAAGATAAGTTTGCTTTAAATAAATTATTTTAGGTTTCTGGACGCAATCTTGTTTCACGGTAGAATTAGCAACTGTGTATGTAGTTCTACCCTTGGTTGGCGAATAAATATTCACCAAAATATAAAATATACAATTTTATTTAGAACTTGAAAGGTTTGAACGTTAATTTCCAGCTACATAAATTGAATTGTAAGTACTAGTGTAAAACTTTTACCCATCTCATTCGATTAATTTGTCATAAATAGTTAAAAGATGATACACGAATTATTTGAGCTGCAACAAAATATATAAAAAAAAAAATACAAAGAAACAAAGATTGTAGAGGAAATCATAGGACAACGATAGCTTAAATATGTATAAAGCATTCTATATAAGAGTCAATAGATTTTTTATAAGTCGTTCATTAACTTAAAAGCTTCTTGAAAGCTTAACAAGAAGCTTCGTCAGTTTTATATAAAATGAGGACCAACATAATTTAATATTCCATTCATTTTCTGTATGAATTTCTGTGTACGGAAATTTTTAAGAGCTTTGAAAAAATTGCGAGCCGATTTATTACGTTTAGCTTTTTATTTCATTTCCAGCCTTTTGTTAAATATCAAGGGATTTCGAGTAAATCACCCTTATTTTGATACTTTATTAAATTATTTAGAGATAACCTTCGCGAAGTATGTCTGATATTTAATGGATTACAATTAGGTCTAATATTCTTTTTTTTTTTCGTTGTTTCAACATTTTGCTTTTTCATTAATATTTTGTAAATTAATTATTCTATTATCTAGTTTCCATTTGGTATTTACATTATATTGAGGTAGTTATATTCTATTAAAGTGTACAAAAATGTTCATTGTCTAGACGCTATTCCAATAGTAGAACTATAATATTATTTAATATGGATTTGTTTCGGAAGATATTAGAATGATGATTGCAATTATCCGACAAACCCCCAGTATTCAATTTGTTTTCCATATGTCCAAGGTGTATAAATGAAAATAAGAATAAATTAAGCAAAATTTATGTAAGTACATCCTTCTTTCCCTGTTCTTCACATCCAAAGCCCGACTTTAGGATTTTTTTTATCACCAGTATTTTAACTATAAAATAAAAAAAAGTACAATAAAAATACTTTATGATTTCGATTTTACCCCTCATCCTTTCTGTACTTAGTAATTAGAAAAGGTCAGCATTAATTATTTCATTGATTTGTTGTTACAAAACGAATTGTTGAATATTTTAGTCATATTGCTATGTTGTTGATTGTTAATATACATAGCTGTGCTTCTTTACGAATAATAGGTGAGCCACAACTATTCAAGTGCGCGCCAATAGTTATTTCTTACGTGCGCATGTCATTTTGACATTGCGTTCGTTATTTAGTACAAAAAAGAACCCATAAATCAATGCCTATTTTAATGTTATTTTAACAATCACAGCTAGCGTCCATTCTCTTTGGAAACAATGAGCAGCCCAGAGTTAGGGTTTGGCAAAACTTCCACTCCTAGCAATTTGAGGCGGTCAATATATTCCAAGGATATATTCCACAATGTAGACGTCAAGGTGAACGGCCTCTTTTGGCGATGAAAAGACGGTAGGTGTTTTTGTGGCGTTGAATCTCACTAATTTGGCATTTGCATCGCCCTGTTGGGAGACTACCTGAAAAGTGGCGATTTACGCGTGTTAAGATGTCCTCTCGCTCAAATTCTACTCGACCCTTACTAGCCCGTGTGTATTACCAATGCAGACCATATACGTTACAAGAAGATAGCTCCGACCACCAGAGAGGCCAACCAGCTCGTCTGCCAGATAGTTGGCCTGAGAGTTTTACGCTGTGATTAATGTGGTTGGTATTAACTTATTTATAATGTCCTTGTGTAGTACGTGGCAGCTACTTTGATATTTTCTTTTTAGAGCTCACAGTCAGAGCTTTGCAATATAGCGTCATATATATAATGGGTATAAGCCAGGTGAAAGTTTTAATTAAAGTTACACACGAACATTTAAGTTGACTCAGAACCATTGCTCAAAACTTTAACTGGACTTTTTATGGACTGACTAATCGTAATCACAGCATATGATACTACCATCGTCCAGTTTTAAAGACGCGGCTGTCCTAAGATCTGGTAACAAAACCCAGATTAGAGAGGACCATGACTAACAGTAATACAGTAGTATGTATGAGTCCGAAACTACCTAGCATAGCATTGAGGACGGTCTTAAAGTAAAAAGTAACCTCTAATGTACGTTCTCGAATGGACACTAGGTATGTTACAATATGAACAGTACTTAGATATGTATATATATTACAGTTATTATTTCCAATGAGAGTACTCTCTGTCATTACTTGAGTAGTTCTCCAGTAAAATAACCATAATTTACCATACCTAATCAAGTTTAATTGATTGTCTCAATGTATTTTGTATTGGCTGTTATTATTGCGGCTCAATTTATGTAACAAGTTTTAACCGAACTCGTAAGACTTTTTAGTTGTCATCTATACATATCGCTATGTATTCTATTATGAATACAGATAAACAAACCCATAATCCAGGTTTTTACCCCGTTTCTAATCAGTGAGTTAATAAAAAGAGAGGTGATATGTTTTGAGATTTCATCAAATTTTCTTAGTAAGTTTATTTTTCCATTGGCAAGAATTCCAAATGGCAAGAAACACACAAGTAATACTTGATGATTTGGTGTTTTCATCGTGTAAGCGTTTTGTAAATAATGATTATATGACCACTGGTTTTTAACTAAATGTAATAATCATTGAATTAATCCGGTCAAATAA
>DWPT01005729.1:0-11990 GCA_018251895.1 Agathymus mariae mariae
AAGCAAGCTGGCTTCTGTCGCCTCTTACGACACCCTGCTCTGCCAGCGTGGGATTGGGGGGAGTATTCTAGGCCGCCTCAATACGGCCTAGTTGATCAAAAAAAACCTGGAACAAAGCACATATTTGGAACATAAAATTGACAATTCTATATTCAAATTTAAATACGTACAATAATTTGTGGTCTATCGTTATTAATAATTAACACGTATTTACATATTATCCAAAACGTTTGCAATTAAAACTCGTTATATTTGACACTTATAAAATTTCCAAGGCTATTAAAATTTTATAGCTTAATGTATTTAATTGTTTTTATATGATTATTAATAGTGTCAGATTGGATTAAAGTTGTTTTAGAAAAATGAATTGGCTGAATACTAAATTTTGCTTGCATATTAAGTGTTCTTGCGTAATGATAATAAGCAAATTTTTACAACAAATTTATTACTTATTTATTTTTACAACTAAAGCAATATTTTCATCTGCTTATAATAATCTTTTTCATAGAAAAATATGGTAGGGATAAAAAGTATTATAATTTATAATAAAAAATTATCTAACGAAAACTTCAGATAGTAGCAAAAATAGTCGAAGAATTGCATTAAATCAACAACTATCGCTTTCTGTGCATGAAGAATATATGAGACAAACTATAGTTTAGGGCCTATATTAACGCAGTACAAGCCAAAACAACAGTTGTTAGAATTCTTGTCTCCGAAACGGCCTAACAGATATCGTTATGGTTTTCACTAATGTATTGCAGTAAGCTTCATATTATGAGTAGACTTTCTGATGCCAAGCGAGGGCGGTTTACTAGTAAATTAATAAAATGATGTGTAAAGAAAAAAAATTAAGTTAAAACTACCTAAGGCTTTCCTAATCCTTTTCTGTTGGACGGAAAAGTATGCTATTGTTACTTTAAATATAATGAGTTTAGTAGTGCCTAATAGTAGCTATAACACTTAGGTTCATGGAATGGAATCAGGCGCAGGGAATGGAGTGGAGAGGGTAATTACGCCGTAAAAAACGTAAAATGACCTTCGCATGGTGACATCGACATAAAATTTAATAAACTTACGTAAGTTAGAGGGAGAGAGGAGTCACGTGGGGGATGAAGAGGTATAAAAAAGTGAATGCTCAACCACTTTGGATTGATTATTTGTATCAGAATAAATATGAGTAAAGTAGAAATTTATTATAAGCATGGCATAAAATAATTAAATATGTCCTAACGTCAAGAATAATACTATCGCAATTTTCTATTCTTTCAGTTAGGTTGTATATAAATAAATATCAGTAATATGTGCTTAAGTTTTTAGACACACACAATGCAATAGCATTGACTTTTAGATAAATACATAAAGGGGGTATTAAAAAATTTTCTTCGATTCTTAAAGTACACACAAACTTTCTAATAGCTTTACGGCAATCGACAACTGAAGTTCGTTAAGTAGGCCGAACGAATCAATTTGGTCATTCGTTTCGTATAACGGCACCTTTAACCAAATATGTGTATTGCTTAATGAGTACTTACTTAACAGTGCCTTAAAAGAACTTAACTGAATTATTTTTCCGTACGTTTCGCTTTAATTTGAGTTTTGTCTCAATTTATTTATTTATTGATAAATGCATATAATAGGTATCTGTATTTTAGACAACCTTATTCGTAGATTCCATCGGTTTCATAGGGATAAGTTGGATTGGGTAATTTTGATATACTTATTTTCCAAAATTCTAACTCTTTAGAATTTTTATGAAATATTTGAATGGACTTGTATGTTACATGTAGAGTTAATGTAAATAATTGATATTTAATATTACTGATATTGAATAATATTCTTATGTTTATTTTTTTATTTAACGAACTATATGAATATTTGCAAGTAAATCAAATCTGCGTGCGACATACTGAATTAGGTTATTTTATTTTTATATTTACCTTTTATTTTTAATCACATTAAATAAGCAAATCAGAAAAGACTATACAGACGTATTGAAATAAATTGATGATAGAATTATTTTTATAGCATGCTTATTTCTAACACGAGCTGTAATTATGTAAAGGCCACATACATCATAGAAAGTCTTGCTAAAACGTTTTGCTTAAGATGTTGTAATGACTTTGACAGTTCACGCATCTCAAAAACCATTCAAACCTTAAATTATAATTAATTTCCATTGGCTATCAAAATAGACGTCGGGTTGGTATCGCACGAAATGTGACGCCATAACTCTTAATGGTATTTTGCTACAGCCAGGTTTAAGGTATGGTTTTACTGTTAGAAATTAGATTGTCATCTCCGAGTTTAGTTTGTTTAGGTCCTAAATCACTGACTTATGATCCAGTATAGTCAACGTTGAATATAGTTGTGAAGATTTATAAATTATGTATTACACCTTAGCATATACTTTTGCATATACATAAAACTACTGCAACCATTTTGTTGTGGATTTTACTAGTAGATAAAGAAATTTACGTGGATGGTTAGGCGTTTTTGAACGACTGAAAATAATGAGTCATTTTGGGTGCGATTACTACATACCTATTTGTGAACATAAAGCTTAGGCAACGAGGCGGTTTACACGTTTTTAACAACGTTTATCTCCAAACATCCCAAGCCTCTTGAAATTCAAAGCGTCTTGAAATCGTTTAAATTAATTATCAGCAAAATGTTGTGAATATCTTACTAATTAAGCAAAATGCATTACTTATTGCTTTTGATTTTTGATGCCAATACATGCCAATAGCCAAGTAATTTATGAAAAACGAGTTGATAGTTTAATTTTATAGATTCTTTAATCGTTTATTATTAAACAATGGTTGTAAAATAACGCTCTACACTTAACACTATTTCACTTAAGATAACCTAGTGTCGCCATCTAGTAAAAAATCATCGAACTACGATTTGTCACATGTCACAACGCGATGT
This sequence comes from Agathymus mariae mariae, assembly GCA_018251895.1. Classification (NCBI taxonomy): domain Eukaryota; kingdom Metazoa; phylum Arthropoda; class Insecta; order Lepidoptera; family Hesperiidae; genus Agathymus; species Agathymus mariae. Next base: position 2,932 of record DWPT01005729.1, read on the forward strand.
CGCTACGGGTATTACGTATGGATAAAATAGCACTTGTTACTTGCTACATAAGAAGAATAAAATAAACTTTGGGTTATAAGATTCGATATTATTTTTATACTAAAAGCAACTGTAATTGACAATCGTATAAACGAGTTGTTAGTGACTGCCTGCACAGTGAAGCATCCCTTGGTCGGTCCCAGTTCGGATAATTGTATGACTCGTTAATGCTAGGGTATTTCCTATTCATAATGTTCAAATTGTGTATTTTTTATGCAACTAGTCGAGAAACGAGCAGACGACCCACCTGGTACTAAGTGTCCAGCGTCATTTATAGACTTAAATTACATCTTAAGTACTGATACCGACGGAAAAGGAAGCGGATTACTCGCATTATTACTGGATCTCCGATACTACGGCGGAAAAATGTATGAAACATTTCGCGGTCGACTTTAGAATTAATGTGGGTGGTTCACCGCAGTCTTGTGCTTTATTCAGTAGAGTGCACCGCGTGCATTGGAAATTAGCTTGGACATAAGGATGGATGAAACCCCACACATTATAAGTATATGTTCTTGCCAATCACAATACAGATGACCCAAGTAGGACATGAGTGTGTAAGCGCCGATTTTTCGTTTACAATAATATACTAATATGATATTTCGTCCATACTGTTAATGTAACCTTTAAAAATAGTAATAAAAATACATAATAAGAACTAGTTAGGAAGAACTCTATAAATCGCATACATTCAATCATGGATCTTACTGGAAACATTGCTGTATGCATATTTTAATTAAGTCATTCGTTACATTATTATAATTTATTATATGCATTTTCTAGACAATAAACATAAATAAATAATGACACATATTAATTGTACTCGTATCTTTATTCAATAATTTTAGAATCCTGGTCATGTTGAACATATACTTTAAAAAAATACGTAAAAAAAAACACCAACTTCAATATGAAAACGATGAATGTCTTGGTTTCATCTCCTAGATTTCACATTATATTTTAATTCTACAAAATTAGGTGGAAACAAGTGGGAAGTCTCCCCTTTTAAACAAAAAAGGAATTTTCAAAGATGGGTTAGGAAATTTCAGAATTCTGGGATGACAAACAGGAAAAAAATACATTTGAATTGAAAACTCCTCTTTTTTCAAGTAGTACAGGGATTGGAGTGTACGCACGATTAACAAAGGAACGATCAAGGCATCCAATCCGCAGTGTGAAATCTGCCAATAATTTTAGAATTAAATACAAAATATATTTATTGAATAAACAAGAAAATAATGGTTAATATATATAATTTTTTTACTATATACGAATTGAAACATAATACTTACTGAAAAATTTTAATCATGTATTTTACAGTATTTGTTAAGTATTTATATAAAATCTTATTAATTATATTTTCATTTCATAAATATTATGTAGTCTTAACAAGGTATTAAATATTATTATAACGTACTTTTTCATTTGGCAGCTGCGTACAAGTGGCTTTCATTAATATTGGCTGCCCATAAACATATACAAGGCTCTAATATGTTATAAGAAATGTAATTAAAACATATAAAATAAATAAAACTATTTGATTCGGCAGTGCTTAAATAAGATTATATTAATACTCTATATTAGCCGCCATTTACATGGAAATATAACTGGCACAGTTGACGTAGGAGTACCCTCTATTCTGGCCCCGCTGAAAATCGGTGTCGCGGCTGACAGTGACAGCTGCGGACAATGCCGAGCGGAAGCCTTTTAAGCGATGTTGCAGCACAGATAATGTAATAGATATATATTTTTTTTCTTTTTTTAACAAATTAGTTATATTATAACACTTTGTCTTTTACTATTTTAACAATTCATTTGTTTGTTTTTTGGGATCCTTAAGTGTCTTTGTTTTTAAATTCCTTTTATTTTATTTATGGGATTTAATGTGAAATTATTTGATATTCTTTTTTATTTTACGATATAGTGTGCTGAATGCGGCATTAATAAATATATATTTTTACTTTTCTTCCTTTTTTTCTATTTAAGAATTGAAGTCTTTAAGTAGTCTTCTGAAAGGGTTTGTTAAGTGAAAAATTGACCAAACTGACTGACTGACTAAATTTTCAGTACCTATATTCTCTTAATGTTTGTATCAATATTAAATATTGTCTATATATTAACATTATGTTGATTTTACTCAATTCTCGTTTATCTTTCAGTCGTCGTACTTTTTTATACACGTAGGTAGTTTTTATAAATGGCACAATTTTGTACTCCGTAACTGCAATTTGCCAGTCAATGAAAATTGCTACAAATCCCTTCTGATTGAGGTCTAATCGCTGACGAAATCGCGAACGCGTTCAAAAAGCCGACTTTTTCCATGACTAGTCTAAAGTACTTCCAATAATCTGCTGTTCTTCTTTTGTTCCAATTAAAAGCAATTCAGTGTAAATCAAAGTTGAATTTGGAAGGATTAAAGGCCATATTTCAAGTGATTCCGTTCTGCGCAGGCGCAGACTGACGGGTTGGTTGATTTATGAATACGCTGTATTGATTTATCGACGCTAATTCAGGCAGTTCTATTCAATTATCTATACTCGAAGCTACTCCAACAATCACAGTAGCTGATAATAATAGATACCTAAGAATATTGATACTAGGTAAAACATCTGTGCATGTGATATCCATGTTGCAAATACAGAATTGGTAAGTTTGTAAGTGTAAGAATAGGATAAAGTAACTTTTCGATAAACAAATGAGAAAAAATATTTAAGCAATATCCATATAATTTACGAGACGTACTCGTCTCGTTTATGAGTGTGTCTCGACAATCTTCTTATTCTTGACATCAACGTGGCAGTCAACACAATAAGGAAAACGGAGATTATAAAGCCATTAATATAAACAAAATGGGCAGTACTTTCTACCACCAAAATCACAATACGAATACCTAGCGATAACATTCATTTTTAAGATTAATAGCATTTTACATTATAACTTTACGGTTATTACAGTAAACTGAAAACAATACAAGGTCTTGCTTCAGCGTCCTAATGTTAGGCTTACTGTGTTTAGATCAATCAATTTTTTCCCAGTCGAATATTATATTATTAATCTATTTCAAAATTCAATATCAATGAAATCAAATATCTACAGACATAAATGACGTGAAACATGTGTTTCACAAACAAGTTGTCCATATATTTCATTTTCTTTACACCAATATAATGTTTTACTTAAGGCCTCTAGCGTTTTACCACGCGCAGTGGGCGCGACGACCCTAATTGGTCCTATTATTGCGTGGTTTGTCATGATTGACAGGTGCCAATCAATGATAAAGCCTGGCGTTCGCAGGCGCGTGCCGGGGTTCTGATATAGTTGGGTATCACGAGCAGTGCAAAGGGCGTTTTAGGGTTAGTAGGTGAAGAATCAGTGTCTACAAAGCACATTTTTATTTTGAACCGTATGATTATGATAATAGTGTTTGAGTTATGTTTTCTCTTGCTCCAAAATCCCCTGGTACAAAAAGCGAAGTAACTCTTAAACAGCATTCCCTAACAATGACCCTTACGATTCACTACAAGTCTTCTTAACTAAAAGTCATCTTGAATTTGAATCAATCTTGAAAACCTCTCTATCAGTCATAATAGAAGTAGAATGAATACCTCAAGAAAGGTGCACAGAGTTAAGGCAAAATTGCACTTATTATAAGATCTACAAACAATTTTAAAATTATTTTGTCTAATCTACGTTTCCTTCGGCCGGGGATATAATATGTACTAGCTTGGCATTGAGAATCAAATGTAGGTAGGTATACACCTCTATGTTGCGAGGATGCGTTATCGCATTGTCAACTAAGTATCAGCCAACTTTAACATTTTTTTTGTTACATACATATTTGTCCCGTCCAGTCATCAAACTTGGAACTTTCTCCAAGGAATCACCCCTAACAGGTATAAAATCGCTAAGCGCTTAGCATTTCCATCTCTGACAATGAATCATAGAAGCTTTGAATTTTACGAAAACCAGAAAAGGAACAAAGTGGATAATTACGCCAACAAAAAATATAGCTCAAAGCAAGAACACAAAGAACATAAATCACCAGGAAAGTTAGTATCAAGCACAATTATATCTAAGTAGTAATAAATCTTAGAATAATGCCTCAAGTCCTATTTGTGCTACTTCAGTTGACCGTTACGTGATGTTTAGCTTCAGGGTAAATGCAATCTTCATTACATAGATAATTTTGTTATTGTACAATTTTCATATTGCGTGTAGGAATAGGCGTCTATAAATATAGTTAATAACAAAAATATCAAGGTGTTTTGTTGAAGAGGAATAACTTTCGTAAAATATTTGTACACTAACTTTGCTTGCAGCTTCACACGCGATATGCTGTTTTCCATACGAAATGTCTTACCGTACAATAACACCGGTGCATCATCAACGTGCTGCCGATCAGAAATGAAGCAAGCAATCAGTTCGATAAATGATTGCATTCCACGCTAATACAAGACAGATGAATTTACTCAGATTGTCTACTTTCAAATAATTATTTTATATTATTTCAGAGCTTATATCTGCAATTCAAAAGGAACTGTCGATTCCAATTTTTTTGTAGTCATATTGTTTTACATTTAAAATAAATGTTAGAATTTCTATAAGAACCAAATTTTTTTGTCATCATTTATTTGGACATTTAAAACAATAATATATTTATATTGTTTTAGATGGTCCACGTAAAGACACGTAATATATGCCGACATCAGGATGTCAAAATCTACTAAAGATTGACAAGAGGGCGGTCCAAAATTGTTTACAAACCAAATTATAAATGCTATTCTTAAAAGCCATTTTTTTTCTAAAACCTACTTTATTATAAACACATTTAAGTTTATTCGGGTTATTGCCGGTGTGTCAATGTTATTTTGTTATGAAATAACGGCTTTCATCACAGACATATTCACGTCGAACAGAGATCACAATAGAGTAAGGTCAGATGTAAAATTAAGGATTTCATAATTTCATATAATTTTAACCATTTGACTATTATTAAATCGTCTCGAACTTCTTCTCCAGGGTAGAACTGCGTCTACATTTTAATACTTAATTCGACTTTATTTAATTAGTCACGTAATTATTTTGTATTTTTAATACATAATAATAGTTTTCGAATTTGTGATTCGAATTAGCATTTTATTTTCAACATACCTTACCATACATTAAGGTATATTCTTCCATAAGAAAACAGAATATTTTAAAACGTCCTACCATTTATCCGGCATTGATCGACATACTATATATAAAAGTTGCGCTGTCTCCTAGTTTGAGAAGTTCGTTACATAGTCTCTACTGGTCTACACATTTTATGTTAACACAATGGATCGTTAAGAACACCTGTAGACATCTATCACAAGAAGTGTTATACAGATGACTTGCCGGTCAGCAAGAAACCCGTGAAATCACTTCTTAACTATATTACTTCGCTGGTTAAATTGAAACATCGAGGCTAAAGTAGCGGCAGAGAAGGTTTTAAAATCTTCAGATGCATATCGTTTAGTACTCTGAGCCCTTGAAATGAATACAAGGCCAAAATCACAAAGTCTTCTATAGAGCAATATTCTTTCGTTACAACTCAGACATTGTGAATTATAATCCACCACGCAACCTAAACCAAAGCGTAACTTAAGTGAACTTTAATCAGCTCGAAGGCCAACGGTATATGTTAATAAGTCATCTAAGTCGTCGAGTGTTCTTGATCCTTCCATAAGGTTAATGACCCTGTTGTTTAACATATATAGTTTGTGATCGATCGAAACTATTGGCCTATGAGTGCAGGATGAATCCAAAACCTGTGCAAGAAACTGTGATTATAAACATTGACCAAAAAACTTACTCCACCGAACATGTTATTAACCTATCATCTGCTATTTTAATTGTTCCGAATAGAACTGACAATTAAATAACTTAGTTATTACAAGGGTGAATTTCGAACAATCACTTAATCAGTATATATAGAGCAACCGTCCAGCCTTCTGAGTAGACCCAGGTATATCAAAAATAGGGGCACTATTCTCAAAAGTACAGACGTATAATTATAAAGGATCAAAATGTTCCCTCGGTGTTTGGACCAGTTATTAAATGTAGAATTTGGGGGCAAATGCGGTTATAATAGTCTCAGGTTTGGTTAAAATGATACGGGCGTAGATGAACGTAATTTTGTTGTGACTACAATTTTGCGGCGTTTTGATATCGGCAAAGATTTCGGAAACGTGCCTTCCGCTCTACTCTGTTACTTGAATAGATGTAATGAATGGGTCGTGACAGTTTAATTTGGGAATTATACGTGTGACCACAAGATTTATAACTTTATGCTTCTTTTTTTCTGGAATGCGGATGACAAATTAAATCGCAATATAAAACTGTTGTGGACGGCGTCGAATTAAAATATATTTCAGTTTCCATTATAACATATAGCCGTGTAAGGTTTCCAAATAATATATTACACCAGTTGTATTTATGTAAACACAATAGGTGCGGAATGACGGGGCTTATAATTCGCGTTAGTATTGATGACTTTAACTCGCGTAAAAATATTTAATTTTAATAATAAATACTAGGAAACAAAAAATATATTTAACGTTTTTAACGTAAATAGCTGCCACACTAGCAGACAGATCACTTGATGGTAATTGATCACAATCGCCATTACATATACGTAACATCAAAGGTTGATATCTAAAAAGAGAGCCGTACATTCACAACTACTGGTTGTCCCAACATGCATTCGAAACATGTTAAAATATACCGTTGGTTTTACAACGAGGATAGTAGGTAAGCAGGTCGATAAAGAACCCTAGTCTTGACGAGTATCACTGGGATTAAACAGAGAGTAGCGACCTTCAAAAGGAGGAACTTGGTACCACTGCCTCGGCTTTTTTTTTTTTCAGTAGAACGCGACGCGAGTAGGAGAGGTTAATTTGGTATTAAAGACGGATGAATACCCTTAACCACCTTAATTGTGAAGGATTTGATAAAACATATATCTTCCATTGCTATTTAGTTTTCAATAGCACAATATTCAATATTTTATTGTGATTTTCAGTTTATAAATATTACCTGGACCTCAGTGACGTGTTTTTGATCATAACACACGTATGAACCATTGTCGTTACAAAACGAAAAATTATGTGAATATAACTTCAATTATTCAAATGATTATTAACCGACACATATGTAAAGATTTATCCATAACAAAGTAGCACACCACAAATTGAAGAGCTTCATTCATAATAACATTTTTCAAAAATTTAATTTATTTTAGTGCAACGAATTATACGTCGGAGACCGCGATGCCACAGTAAGTATTAGTTGGCGGTAAATTGGCGCCACTATGGATAGCTCACCGCCACCCCTGTCTGTGAGTGACCGCAAACTAATCAGGTACCCGATCATTATATCGTCATTTTTGAAAATGATGACCTATGGGATAGATGAGGAAAATGAGTAAAAGTCGAACGTACATTTAAAACATTTCATTTGTGACAGTACATTTAACAGGGAAGATAGTCAAGCGTGACGTCATGCTTATTACTATGTCATAACTTAACATAGGTCTGACTTTAGTATTTATTATTATTTTTGTTTTTGAGTCACACTCAGATGCATTACAGTGAAGACAGATTAAAAAATATATAATTTTCCGTTCTATATAACAAGCTTTATGGCATGGAAGACGCGAGTGATCACAGAGCTTAATTATGAAGATATTTTTAGCATATATGAGTAGCAAGTTTTCACATAATTTGATTGATGCTAAAAGCACAGTCTTTTGACGTACTGCAGAGAGAGTATAAAATTATATTCGTATTTGTTCATAATCTAACAATAGTACTCGCTGAATAAGCGGGTATCAATAATGCCTGTATACAAAGAGATAATAGAACAAATTTTAAAAGTCTTGGATACCACGTATTATAATGATATGTATTTATGAACGAAATATTTTGAAAGTTATAATTTTTTGTTTCAAAATAACTTCCTTCTTAACAACGGAAGATTATGAATAACGGATAACTGAAAATTGTACGAAAAATTTACTCTAAGCATGTCATTGTGCGAAATGTCATGATGTCATCTTGATAAATTTTACATGTCAAATATAAATTAAAGAACTTTATTTCTTCGCTATATTACTAAATCAAATAAAATTTCCAAGAAGCGGAAGAGCTTGTGTCATTAACAACAAATTGTTGGTTGAATGAAAAAATGAAATTATTTAACAAGAGTAAGTACTGAACAATATTTAAATAAATAAATAAGTTTGTATTTAACAACATTATAAATATCATAAATTGTATTTTGTTCGTCTGAACAGTCTATAATGAAACACAAGGTGTTTACGTTCCTATGCCAATAATTTTGCAGTCGTCTATTAGCAATTTGTGCAGACCACCTATCATTATAACGAGAGCGACCTTCAAGTTTTTGTGAGTTTATGAATGAGCTCTGATAGTTTCGGTTGCGGATTCGTTTCATTGTATTTTACGATGCAAAAAATCCATACGTACTGCCTACTTGGAGAAATTTCATATTACAATCTAATTATAGTTATAAAACTTGTGTTAGCTTTGATTTTTTTTTTATTTTTTTTATCAGTCATTTCATCTGATAAATGGTATTACAAGTGCAAAGACAATTATAACTCATTAAACTGAAATATTTATAAAGCACGTAGGAGAGTACTTAGGTGCTATCGTTACAACGTAATTAAGTTTTAACAAAGTTCAGATATTTACATTATCAGGTAATTTTCGCTTGAATATAGTAGAGCTTATACACACATACACATGGCTCCGATTTTAAATTACACAATGAATATGAGGTTTTATTGTTAAGGACATCGTTCAAAGTAATTTTACTCTCATCGTTTAAAGTAATTTAAACTCAAAATATATTTATTTATTTTATTTATTTAACTATTTATGCACAGAGAAACTATAACAATGGTTAACATGAAATACAGCCTTGGCCAAAAGTTTTAGGCACCCTACAACTTGCTGCATATTTCGGGTATAAAC